>JAUYWG010000482.1:0-14746 GCA_034779775.1 Enteromius afrohamiltoni | reverse complement strand
GGCTCTGTCATTGGTACACATTTATATATAAGGCTATTCTTGGTGTGCTTCCATCTTATTTATGTTCTCTTCTTTTGGAAAAAAAGTACTTGTAATTACTCGCTCTGCACCCTTTGAATGGAATTTACTGCAGCAAAACTTAAAACTTAGTCAAGTGAGTGTTTTTAAGTCACACATGAGATGTTTTCACATGTCAATGTTTTTAATTGAGATTTCATTGTAAGTGTAAAGTGTTTTTTTTTTTTTGTTTGTTTGTTTTGATGTGTATGTAATGATGTGATGTAACTCAGCTACCTATCTTGGCCAGGTCTCCCTTGCAAAAGAGATTTTTAATCTCAATGGGCTTTTCCTGGTTAAATAAAGGATAAATCAAAAAATTAAAAATTTGAAAACAATGATTTGTGAAATGCTTAAAAACACTGGAGATATGATTTATGGCATGGGCTGGACACACTATTTGTCAAGAGGTTTTTTTTTCTATCACAAGAAAAGTGATATTTGTGTCAAATATCACACTGTTCTTCACAGTATTGGGTAATCCAAATGTATCAGTAATTCAAACGTAGCACATGACAAGCAAATGGTTGAGGCAGATTCTTTGCAGTACTTCCTGAACAACAATGGCAGAAGACACAGGTTCAAGGCAGAGAAGATCTGGAGAAGTAATTGATCTTCAGTGATTGTCGGAACCGCATTAGACACTAGTGCCCAGACTGCATCAGCATCAGACACCTGTATAGAACAAAATAAACACAATATTAGTAGGGAAATGTGGATGATCAACTTTCAGTGACTTCTATTTTCTGAACACAAAGGAAAATTTCTAAACTTCAACTGAATGTCTTTTCACCCAAAACTTCAGACAGTTGCTCATATAAAGCAATCATGTGTCTTTAGAAGTCTTGAGCTGCTGCTGGGACAAACCGTTCTCATTGCTTAACCATTTTATTCCAGCTCAAGCTGATGTGAATGTGTTTTAATTTTTTCACTGTTGGATTGTTAACAGTGCTGCTGTGATAACAAATGTGTTGCTTAACATAAGATGTGGTACCAGATGTAAATGCATGAAATATTTCATTTAATTATTATTATATTTTTTTTTTAGCATTACCTTGTTTGCTTTACTCAAATCGCATGCATGTTCAGAAAAACTGTTGGTTAGGCAAAAGACAAGCGACCAATCCTGAGCAGCGGCATCGCTCCAGACGTTCTACAGCACAGTTGTGTGTGTTTAAGAAATAAGATCACGACTGGTTTGTAATCAGACCATGCCTAACCAAGTTCAAGTAGAAATATACAGTAACTAAAACTGCTCCCTGCCATTCATAGAACGGTTTGGCCCATTTTGGGTGAACTAGTTATATAATGAACATGAATCTTAATGCAAACATCTCAGTGATATAACAGCAAAAACAAAGCTGATTTTCCCACATTTATGTGTTTAAGATGTAAGTAGGAGTACTTACAAAGGTTGGTTGTAGAAGTATCTGAGGTAGTTTGGATTTACTAATGATGAAATCAACGTGAGAATCAATCAACTCCATGTCTGGTGTACGTCTATTTCTTGTGTGTGTTTGTTTTATGTCCGTTGGCGACTCCTAGAGGCAATTGTTTTAAATAGCACACTACACCAACACGTGAAAAACATTGCTATTAATTTATAATTTATAAAATGGGATAATTGACACAATATGTTTATATCAATGATGTGACTTAGAACATATAAAGGCACTTGCAAATGTATACAACCCTTAGTTTATGGCAATGGCAGTGAGTGCATTTACTTGAACCCTCTTAATGCGATGAGATTTTGGCAATATTGCGATTAAACTTTACCTCATGTAAACGCAATACTTTGATTATAATACTGCAATTATGCTCATAATCGTAACATAGGAGGCCTATGCCTATGTTTTAAGAATAGTAGTTAGTTTTAAAATAGTAGTTTTAAGTCAATTTATAAAAACGTTTGGAACATTTTTGTTTGTTAAATAGCCTATATGTTTTTGTTTCTTAAAAATAACGACCAGCGGCAGAAAGTGAGCTGATGCCTTTTCAAATCATCATGACTTGTCTAAAATAAAATCAATGTAGCCTACATACTAAATTAATTCATCCATTTAAAAATGTTTTAACATTAAACCTCACTATAATAAAAGAATATTCACATTAGTTCGGAGACTGGCAGCTCGCTCCAGGGAACGCATTTTTAGGGATCACAGTGATTTTCTGTCTCCCACAGACACAAATACTACTCCAGACAGTAAAGTTTCACCCACAATTGAGGCAGCTCTCTCCCCACAGGGTGTTAGTTCAGCCCCTGTTCCCCCACCTGTTCAGGTGCCCTCAAAAAAAATATTTTAGTTGTTTGCTCAGTTTACTTAAATTAAATAAGCTAAAACAACACACATCTTTACTTTTTTACTCAGTTGTCATTGTTGTTCAGTAATATTTGACATTTAAAAGAGTTTATGTTTCTTGATTTTTGAGGTTAGCATCATGGTGAAGTGTAGACCTTGTTGTTAAGCTATGGCTACATAAGCTGTGTGCTAATATGCCAATGCCAGTGATGAGGCCTTTTTTACTTGATCACTATGTGTGCTGCAGATGTACAAAATATGTTTAGCTTGTGATCAAGTTTTATGCTGCCTGTTATGTTCTCATAAAATAAAAAAAATGGTAAAAAACAACAAGCCAGTCTGTACAACAACAGCAATGGTTGAATTAACAAGAGTGAATTATGTTCAGGGAACATTCACAGAACATGTCAAATGAAATTGGTTTGATCTCATTAAATTAGCATGAATTTTAGTCATTGGTACAATGAACTTACTTTCAGTTCAAGTAAATCAGTTGAAATGAATGGAAATAGTGTTCCATTAGTGTCATAATTTAAGTTAGATCAACAAGCTATTTTTTTGAGTGAAACAGCCCCTAAAATGTGAATATAAGCATTAGGTGTTCATATACCAATGCAGCATCGGCAACTACCACTGTTCAGTTTTTGGAAGGTCACTTGTTTTGCTTATTCACAGCACGTTTTCCTCAAGTTCCAAAAATGTAAATGTTCATGTAAATGTTCCCAAATTATTTTTCTCAGAAGGATGCATTCATACTTTCAGGTCTCGATTCTCCCTAGACACTTCTTCAGGGGGTCAAGCATATCAGTCTTACCACGCCAACACGAAAGTCGATGAAGTGGCCCATATTCCTGAGAGAACACAAAGTTTGCATTCTGAACTCAACCACTGACTCTTACTGGAACAGTCAGTGGATCAGTTGTGTAAACACAGGGATCTGGTGCTCTGTCACCTTAGCCATTTGGGTCTTCATGTCAACTGGGAAAATTGCCCCGTACAGAGGATGGAGATGGAGCTGGATTCGGTCACACAGACAGAATGCCTCTAAGAGGAATGTGCTCAATCTGTGCCAAACTATTTGAATTTATTCAAAGGCAGGACAGCAATCCCATTTAAGTTATTTCAGAGGCTCATGTTGCTTGGCTGGAGCCATATGCTTCATATGACACCACTTCAGCACTGCCTGAAAGGCTGTGTCCTGACAATTTGGTACTTACCGGATGAATATCTTACCAGCTTATTGAAAAAGTTAGCCCAAGAACATGCTGTGGTATTCATTGAGGGTCACATACACTAGGAATGCAGTGTCAGACGTTTGGAAGCATCCCCAACTTCCAATCACATTAACTGCCTTGACTTGCTAGCAGTATGGCTTGTACTGGATCAATACGAATAAAAAGTAGAGAAGAAGAATAAGAAAAATGGGACAAATACTGAGGTAAAACTATGTAATGAATGATGATGATGAAATTAAACTAGATGAGGTTAAAAAAAAAACCTTTATGTTACACAGGTGTATCCTATGCGGAAGTCTTTTATCGACTTTTATCGTGACGCACGTATAAATTCTCCTCCCCCTTCCCATCTGCTCCAAGTGGCATAAAATGGCATAAAATTCTAACACACATAAATGTGAGTATTAAGCATGAATGTGGGTTATTTTTTGACAGTGCCTTTAATTTTGATGTATAATGTGTACTTTTCAACACAGTTTTAATTATTATTATTATAATTATCATTATTGTTTACATGTACAAGACACAAATGTATGTAAAATCACAACTCTAGTACAGTTGCAGAATTATATCAAAGCACCAAAATTAAACATACTGTCATACTATAGCCTACTACAAATAAAAAACATTTAATAACTGTGAATAATTCATTGTTAATAATAACTGGTAATATAAAAAAATAAGAACAAATGTGGTCTTTTGTGGAGGTTGAAACGGTTACAATATAAATCATAATTATCTCTAATGTTCAAGAATCCCCATATGCAAGCTAAATCCAGCGGTGTAGAGTCATCATTACTTGACAATGCTTTGAAGTGACGCTAAAGGGAGCGAGGATATATCATTTCACTTGCTTCCATTCCTCTGTCCTCGCGTCTTTTCCCTGTGTCCTTCCCTCGCATCCCGAAGAGGTGGAGCTAAGACACGAGGAAAGGAAACGAGGATGCCCAAATAAGAAATGAGAAGCACCCCTGGAGTGCCAACAGCAGTTTTTGACTGGCAGCTCCAGCTGGGCGTGACAGCAGCAATGTATTTCCTATGTTAGGTAGTGCAATATAATTGTTCAAGTAACAGGTAGTAACAGGTGCAAAAAAGCAGTATTAGCAGTGGTGCAATGATTCCTCGAGGCTATGAACCTGATATATTCATAACATTGTGCAACTATTAGTTAAAAAAAAAAAAAAAAACTATTCAATATTGCAGATGTTGTTCTAGCTACTAAAAGTTTGTGTAGGTGGTTTTGGGGTGTTCAATTCGCAAATGGCTCTCGGGTAGAAACTGTTTTTGAGTCTGTTTGTTCTTGATGTGATGGACCTGAAAAGTCCGCCCGAGGGCAGTCAGTTGAACAGATGATGTCCATGATGAGATGGGTGCTTCAGTATCCTGGTTGCATTATTAATGCAGTTAGAACTGGATAGGACCTCCAGAGAGTGATGATTCTCTGAAGATCTCTCCAGTCTGCTGCTGAACAGCTGGCATGCCACACAGAAATGCAATACATCAGCACACTTTCAATGGAGCAATGGTAAAAAGACACCAGAATTTTCTCCTGTAGGTGGTTTTGTTTCAGGATTCTGATAAAATTAAGCGTCTGCTGTGCTTTCTTAACTGATTTTGTTGGTGTGGTGAGCAGGAGAGCAGTCGTGGGTATAGAGGGTATAGAGTAGGGGGCTCAGCACGCATCCTTGCGGGGTTCCAGTGCTGAGTGTGATAGTGGAGGAGAGATTGGCACCTATCTTGACTCTCTGAGGGCAGTTGCTGAGAAAGTCTTTGATCCAGAGACATATTGTTCCAGAGAGGCCTAAGTCTGTGCCCAAGTTTACCGTGTTAAAAGCTGAGCTGAAATCCTCACGTTGTGATTTGTTGGAGACCCTGCCATGCCAGCCATGGGTTGTTGTTGGTGAAGTGTTCTTTGTTTTGTATGTAGCAGAGTACAATTGATCCAGGTCTTCTGATTCAAAAATGTCCCAGTTAGTCCTTTCAAGGCAGTCCTTTAGCTGCATAGATTGTTTTTACAGTCTTTATGGTGGGTTGAGTTTTCCTCCTTAAAGGTGTGTATGCTGGAATTAGTAGTATAGATAGGTGATCTGACTGACCAAGATGTGGTAAGTCCATTTTTAATGTTTGAGTAAACCTTGTCTAATGTCCTTGCACCTCTGGTAACACAATTAATGTGTTGGTGAAATTTTGGAAGAACAGCCTTTAAATTTGCGTGATTAAAATCTCCCGCAATGATACAGTATGCATCTGGGTAGGTGCTCTGATAAGTATTTATTGTATTGTACAGATAGCCTAAGTCTGCGCTAGCATTAGCATCTGATGGAATGTAAACAGCGGTAAATTCACGCGGAAGATAGTTTGGTCTGCATTTAACTCTCAAATACTCCAAATCAGCAGAGCAGTAAGAGCCTATGATCTTTGTATTTGTACACCAGCTGTTGTGCACATAAATGCATAATCGCTAATGTTTCCAGTTGTTGCACTTACCTCTGTCCTTACCTGTTTCCTTACAGAAGGCTCATTGAACTCCGGTGTGCTCTATAAAGCTCCAGTGTGTCCTCTCCTCGTCTCCATTGTGGCAAGTGGTGTGTGGCTGTGATCGTCTGTCTGTTCCCCTCTGTCTGTGAATCCTACAAAAGACCAGAAGAGACTTTAGTTTGCTTGTACTTCCCAGTACTGGATGAATTTATGTTTTGATTACCTTTGTTCTGTTATACATCCTCCTGAGTCCTGTCCGCTTCATAACAAATATATGTAGAATTGGGCTTATTAAGATTTTATGTAAAATTGACTTTAAAGATACATGTTTCCCAGTTTTTGTTTCTGCATTTTAAGATGTTTTAAGGCTAATAAACTGCATCATAATATAGGTTTAAAACCAAGCCAGGGCAGTAGTAGCATAAATATTTTTTTCAAGATAACAGTGTTACATCCACGCCAGGCTCCACCCTCACCCCCACAAAACGTTCACAGTCACCAGAATACTAATTAAAGTCACATCCACTTCCCCCACTCATTAACCACAGAATAAAACCACACAGGACTCTCTTTCCGAGCTTGTTCTTGACAAGTGGACTAACCTCTCTCCTCCCATATCCTTAAAATGCTACTTACCTGATTAACTTACCTCAGAGTTCTCCTGTGCGTTCTCCTAGTTCTCTGTTTCCTTCTCAGGCTCCTTGGATCCCTCTTCTGTGTCTCCAGTGTCTCTCCATTGTGTTGTTTGTCCATGCTTATCAGCTGCAAGACAAAGACATCAAGATTAATTCTTTACCCTAGACTGTTAACTTCTCTATATTTTAATAACGTACCAGTGCATTGAAGTCATCATTATCATCATCTGTTAACTCCTCTGCTGTCTAAAAACTGTGTTTTATCTTACCTTCATAACAAACAGATTCACAACACATTTTATGGGTATTCCAAGCATCCATTATCTTTTCAAATTCTTACATGTAATAAGTAAATTAAAATAGTAATTTAGACATTTGGGCTGTTACTAAACAAATGAAAATTATTTGGATGTATTTACACACTGTTTCATGCAAGACATACAGGCATTTGACTGCAATTACAAATACATAAATGAGGATTTGATATATAACGTTAAAGACTGGGGGTGGGGATATGGCAATATGTTGTCTAAAATGTAATTCTCTTAATTATTATTAATATTTTGTTGTTGTTGTTTATTGAGCTGTTGTAAAAAAAAATCAATATACATTTTTTGGACAAAAATCTAATTTTTGGGCGCCTCCTCTGTACTCTGACTGCTCATAATCCTGCCTCTTGGTGTCAAAATTTAGGTTATGCATATAACTGTACGCCATCGTCCGCTACTAGGCTTTCCCTCTTTAATGCGTGCCTTGGGTATCAATTACCTATTTTCCCCTCTCTTGAAGCTGAATCGTCTGTTCCTTCGGTCCAGGCTCTGATTAATCGTTGCCGGCAGACATGGCGAAGGGTGCGTGCCGCTCTCTTTAAGACAAGAGAGCACACTCATGATTCAGCCAATCGCTGGCGCTCTCAAGCTCCGCGTTATGTTTGCGGACAGAGAGTTTGGTTATCTACTCGCAACCTTCCTCTTCAGACGCCGTCTCGTAAGCTTGCACCAATATATATTGGTCCCATCTCTATTGAGAAGGTTCTCAGTCCAGTGACAGTACGTCTTAAGCTTCCCCCCTATTTATGTAGAGTCCACCCGGTTTCCATGTCTCATGTCTCAATCCTGTTATTCGCCCTCCCTCACGTTCCATCCCTGATTACCTTGCCCTTATCTATCTGTCTAGTGCTAGCCTTGTCGTCAGATTGTTATTTCGTATCTGTGTCTGGTAGCTTCGTTGGTTTCTCAAGAAGAATCTAATTTCCTGTCTAGCTATTTTGTCTCTGTCAAGTATTAGTTTACTGCAAGTCCCTGTGTTTGCATTAGTTACATGTCGCCAGCCGAGTCTGCTCGCCTCTTTTTTTTCACACTCATTCCTGGACGCTCCATGCGAGCTGAGAAGTTTTGTTCTGCTGTGTGCCACCTGATTGTGGACGATTGACGCTCCCCTAGAAACTTTTGTTTAATTTTTCTCCCTGTCCAGTCCTGCACCATGATGTGCCAGTGGTCTACTGCCTGTGTTTTGTTATTGACTTTCTATAATTAAACCTCTGTTGATCAGTCCCTTGCTTCTGGGTCCTTCTCTCCTTGTAACAGTCATAAAAAACTGCTTGTATTCTAACATTACAAGTATGATATTAAAGTGCCATGCAAAAAATAACAAAGACTACTGCGTAGCTTTTAATGGAATGTGGATCTCTGAGGGAAGGGAACAGCATCACTATGCCAAGAGCATACTTTTCTCTGATTACTTTAGTAGGGAGCTGCCTAAGAGAATATATCAAAATTAGTCATCTTAATTTCCACAACTGCCATGCAGCTATTCATTAAAAAAAACATGCAAAACAATTACCCATGACTTTCAATCATATGAGCCACAAGTATGTTAACTATTTGTCTTCTTGTGGCATCGTTCAAGGTTTCTGTTGCTTGATACTCCTGAAGCACTGCTTCACCCTAAGACTTGATTTTCAGCACATCTTCAACTAACTAATAAAAAATAAACAGTGATTAACAGTAAACAGTGATAAACAGTAAAAACAGTGATATTATTTTAATTAAATTGAAGAGCTTTCTGTACTTTAAGTTGACAACCATTTTCAAAGCACAGAAAGTTAGTAAAGGCATATTTAAAACAACTAATGTGACTCCAGTTATTGAACTTCTTCTGGATATGGAATAACACAAGGGTGAGTAATAAATGACAGAATTTTCATTATGGGTTAACTCTGCACTAGAGACTCAAGCACCTGTTTAGCAGTGAATATGCTTACTCAGTTCTTTGTCTTTTGTTAGGGATCTCATCTATGATTACAGTAGATGCACTTGAGCAGCTGCTCGAGTCAGACATCATAGAAGAAAATGAGTCTGAAAATTCTAAAGAATCAGATAATAACATATCTGATTGTAACAAAATATACAAATATTTTGAAGACCAGCACGAGTATCAGAAACATTTATCATATTGTTAGTGATTGGTGATACTTTATTAATACCTCTTTCAAATTCAGTAAAACTCACCATCATTTGTGAAATAGTATTTCAGCACCACATTGCCTTGATTAATGAGATCACTGAATATTTCAGCATCAACTTCGGTCCCTGTTGCATCCTTGTATGTAACCTTTGCATCTGGTGGCAAGCAAAATCTCTCAATGACTAAAAAAGATGAGAGGATGAAACTGAATATGTTTTTTAAATCATTCTGACGTAAGCAGACTTTAAATATGGTTAATTTTAGCTAAATGAGTTGCAATCTATACCAAATCAGGCTCTGATAACTAAAAAAGACACATTAGATAATCTTTTATCATATGTTTATTCATTTTAATCATGTGAAATAAAACAAACCTTTTAGATTAAACTGTAGAAAGTCAAACTGCCCTTCAATGGAATCCAGCTTCACATATTTCTGTTGTTTGCGGTACTTAACTTGGACCAGCATCTTAAGGCATACAAAGACGTTTGACAAATCAAATCGGTGTAAATGAAGAATGGTGATGCAGGACATCGTTTCATATATATATATATATATATATATATATATATCGTTATAGCATCAGGAACCACTGGGTGACCCGGGCATTGGTATCCTTTGCCATCCGGGCCATCCACTGCAGGGGGGCATGATCTGTGTACAGAGTGAACTTACGGCCAAGAAGGTAGTACCTGAGCTCCAGGATGGCCCACTTGATGGTGAGGGTTCCTTCTCAATGGCGGCATAGTTTCTCTCAGCTTGGGTCAGCTTTCAGCTGATGTAGACGACGGGATGCTCCTCTCCCTCCTGGACTTGGGAGAGCACAGGCCCGAGTCCCATGTCGGAAGCATCCGTCTGTAGAAGGAAGGGGCAGTTGAAGTTTGGGGCTCAGAGCACCGGCTCCGACGTGAGGGCCCGCTTGATGGATTTGATGCATTTTTTGGTTAAACGAGGCTGTCGGTATGGGGGTGGTAAACAGAGGTCTAGAGTTGCTTCACTTTCAGCAGCCGGCAGAGGTCTGCAATTAGCCGGGACATGAAAGGGGTCCCCTGGTCAGTCAGTATTTCGGTGGGGAGGCCGACCCGGCTCGCCAACAGGCACAATTCTCGAGCAATTGCCTTTGACGTGGCCTTCCTCAGGGGGGGGCCTTAGGATACCGGGTGGCGTAGTCAACGATGACCAGGATGTGTTCATGCCCCCGGCTGGATTTTGACAGCAGCCCCACGCTGGCAGGTCGGGCAGGCTTGACAGAACCTTTTAACCTCTGCATCCATTCCTGGCCAGTGAAATCGATCCCGGATACGCTGAACCGTGTTCTGGGCTCCTAAGTGACCTGCCAGTGGATGAGAATGAGCCAACTCTAAAACAATCTCAGTTTTTGACTTCGGGACAACCAACAATTGTTTTACCTCCCCCTCTTCGTTGGGCGACACAGTACAGCAAACCATCCTTAATGATGAAGACAGTTCCCGTGACTCGCTGAAAAACATCATAAAACAGGTTAATATCACGAGAGGGGGACTTACCATCTCTCCCGCTGTCCGTTGTCACCAGGACCATCCGTGGGCGAGCACCCCGCGACGGCTGGCAGCGATAGAGTGTGGAGGTCGGGCCAGCTGTGTGGCGAGTGCCAGGGCTTCTTCGAACCCCGGCCAGTCCCGTCCCAGTAACACAGGCACAGGTAAATAATTTAATGCTCCCACTTCCAGCTTCCAGGTCTTTCCTCCTTTCCGTAGGGACACCAGGTAGGTTGGGACCCGTTTAGTATACCTGTGCACGCACGTGAGAGGCAGCTCCCCGTTGGAGACTGACCGGGGTCCTAGCACTTCAGGCTGGATTAGGGTAATAGCGCTGCCTGAGTCCAACAAAGCAGCATAGTTACGGCCCCGTACTTCAATCCGTGTTCGGGGTCCGGCCTCGCGATGGACCACACAACCAGCCATCCAGGCTTTCATCTGCGGGACGGGTGGATCTGTGGGCATGGGCTCGTCACGGGGGCTGGCCGGTCGATGTATTGGCCGCTGGGTACCCTCCGGCGGCCATCGCTCCTGGACCACCCTTTGGGGATAAAGCGGCGCTCTCTCCCACGCCTCCCGGTGGTAGGTTGTGTCCGCCAGTGTAGCCCAGTTGGGAAGATAAATATTAAATTTGTGTTTTATTTTGATGAAATTCCCAAAACTATTTTTGTACTATTCAACACCATCATTATTTATTACATGTTAACAATGTTAATTAACTAAGGTTTGCTAAATTTGAAACGGTATGTGTTCTAAATGTGTCCGGGTATATGTTTGTTGTGAGATTGTGATCTGTGCTTGATGCAAATGGAGCTTATTAAACGGTGGTTTGTGCACAGTGTAAAACACGTGGAGAGGATAGCGTGGTGAACACAGCATTCTAATTAAGTGTCCCATGTGTTACAGACCAATAAAAGGTGGTGTTTTGAAGCCGTTCCTGCTGTCTCCGGAGTGACGTTCTTGTGTACAGATTGGGATCTGCTACACCAGCTCTATGGCTTCGACGAGTTCCTGCAGGGCTGCCTGTCTCATGGCTCGCGGGAGTGAGCGCAACAGCCGATCAACTGCCACTTGCTCTGCCACTTGTCTGTCCGGGGAATCACCTTCCATTAACCAGTGTTCAAAACACGCTTGCTGGCGGACACTAACCTTGACACTAATTCCTCCATCTCGTTAGGGGGAGGAGCGCTCACCTGTGAGAGAGAGAGAACACATGAGTCCCAAAGAAGTGGGGGTGCAACAGTGAAAATGTGTATCTTCGTCCCTCACCGGTGTCTTTGCCAGGCTTTTAAACTGCCCGCATTCTCCACCAGATGTCGCCACCGGACAAAGACAATCAGAATTGTCTGCACATCAGAATTAAATGTCCCACTGGTCTTGAAATAACATTTCTCCAGCACCATTTTCCAGAACCGCAACCTATTTTTACGTTTTTTTTTGGTTGAAACAGATAGATTTATTAATTTTTGGAATTTTTTTTAATTTAGATTTAAGATTTTATAGATAGAAAATAAGTTTGTAACAATTAGCCTCGAACTACATATATATAAATAAATGTACAGTAGATACCTAACAAATTTTCATGATTTATAACACTTGTGACCAAACTCAAAGTGTTTTTAGTATCTTTCTGATACTAATCTTAAAAAAATATGCACACATGCAGCTAGAAAAACAAAATGTGGTAAATGTACAGTAGTACATTCCTACTCATCCTCTTGTAGCATTTGTATCAATCAGTCACAAAATATTTGTTACATTTAACAAATAATCTTTAATACTGCAACTGTTATTGTCCTTGTATATTGCCTTGCATATGGTACACTATTTTATGTTTTTCATAGATCATCAGCTTACACCACCCCATCAGAGCGACACATTTCGTGTTTGGTATCTAAGGACTCGTATTCAGATGATCTAATTGAGAATGTATGTTACATGTTTATATCATTGCAGCATTCAGTGTTTTAAGAATCTGTTCTAATTTGTATATTGATGCCTTGATACCTTGATAACTTTAATTCTAGCTCTTTCGTAATGGTTTACGGTTAAGCCTTCTTTGCACTTTCCCTTTGTGTGAGTGTATTTATACGTGTGTGTTCAGTCATGTGAGTTAACGAGTTACGAGTTTATAAAACTTTTGCACAAATACATGAGTTTCTGATTCCGCCTTGCAAATAAGTGTCCCTTTATGATTTCGGCCCTTGCTACATGCTCTAATACAGTGATATTGTAAGAAGGCATATTTCGGTGACCAAGAAAATATCCCTTCTTAATTACACTATGTGTTCGCTGAACGAACAGATTAGTTGATGATAATTCACTCTACATAGATTTTTATTGCTAACTTAAATTTTAGTCATTAAAAATTAAAATAAAATCTTTCTAAATTACTAAGAAAAGTTAATAAATGTCACTGAAATAAGATGACCTCTATATTGTCAATTACTGGCATTTTATACAAAACAAATGGCTTTAAAATAACTTTACAGAAATCAGTCTGCTTGTCTCAAATTCAGGAGTCAGTAGTTCATTGTGATCAACAATGAGAAACACTGACAATGAGAAACTTGAGCTTGTCAATAAAGAACATCAAGGCTGATCTGAACAGAGCTTAGATTTCCCCATTATCATAATGTATTTTTGTATGGCACATTAAGCTTTAAATAAGACATTTTTTTTCTAATTTACATTTAAATTTAGTCATTTAGCTGACACTTTTATCCAAAGTGACTTACAAATGAGGACAATGGATGCAATCAAAATATACAAAAGAGCATTCATACACTGTATAACAAGTCTAAGTTAGCTTAAGGTAGTACATGCAGCATTCTTTTTTTTAATTTACAAAAATGTAATTAATGCATTTTTATTTGAATCAATTTAAATCTGTTTGTAGGATCGCATTGACTTGCCACAGCTTCTTTCAACACCACTTCCAAAGCAGACGGAAACTGAAATGGTCAGATCTCTTGAAACTGCTATGAGTGTGATGAGATTTTACATTTCTGTATGTTTCCCTCATTCACCTGTGACAAGAGCTAGAGGTCCAGACAACTTCAGTTTCATATTCACAAGAGTCTTCTTCAAAAAAAGGACCTAAAAGGGCACACAAGCATAAACATATACAAGAAGAATGGGGAAACGCAACAAAGAAATAACAAAATGCGTTGTGAAAACATCTACAGCAGTGTGGTGCAAATCCATCTACCACATAAGATTAAACACCATCATCCACTGCAGCAAACCTGGAAGTAAACACTGCTTAGATTAATTAGATTAGAATCAACTTTGTTGTTATTACACATTTACAGGTACAAGGCAACAAAATGCAGTTTAAGTCTAACCAGTAGTGAAATAAGCAGTAAGTGCAGGATACAGGTATAAGTTATAAGTGCACATATAGCAGATATGTACAAGCAGAAATTGGAAATATTTACAAATGGATATACAGTAACATGGACATAATATACAATTTGTATTAACTATAATCAGAAATTTCAATACAACAGGGGTAATCCACAAGAGCAAAACAGTCCAGGCAAGGTTCGGGGCAGGCAGTGAGAATCGTACACGAGTGTTCCAGGCAGGGTCATACACAGGTAATCCGTCAGGCTTGAAAAACGCTCGGAATTGCTGCATTAGGCTAACAATACTTAGAGATGGTTTCAGATGGCCGCTCAAATAGGGAATGGCGGGCCTAACCCGGAAGGGGGTTACATTACAAACAGTCCGGGTGGAAACTAATATTCGGGAGAGGGTTCCCGCTGGCGCCGTTGAGAGCGAGCCACAGAGGCGCGACTCATAACACATGTGCAAAGGATATGTACATTTACAAGTGGAGTATGTACAGTGTCAAGTCAAGTCAGTTTTATTTATATAGCGCTTTTAACAATACAGATTGTAGCAAAGCACTGAACATTATGAAATAGAACAACAGAGCAATGGTAATGTATAATGACGAGAATTAAACTTTACTTATCAAATGCAGAGACGGTCTCTGTAGTCAAGACGATGATAATCACTGGAAATCAGGTGTCCCCAACTAAGCAAGC
>JAUYWG010000481.1:0-14776 GCA_034779775.1 Enteromius afrohamiltoni | reverse complement strand
TATATATATATATATATATATATATATATACTGTTTTGAACATTCATAATAAGAAATGCTTTTAGTGCAGCAAATCAGCATAATAGAATGATTTCAGACAGTTTACATTTTAAATAAATTAAAATAATTATAAATAATATTTTATATGACCATTTTTACTGTATTTTTACTGTATTTTTATTTACAGTATTAAACACACACATGCACAATACATACAAATTGTAACTTTTATATATATATATATATATATATATATACACACACTTAATACACACAACTTTACAACATACAAATAAGGCCCACATGATATATAGTAAAAATCCAAATGTTTCAATACATTTTTATTTTTAAATATATTTCTATATTATATTTCTTTAATATTATAATATATTATAATATCTATAATATTTCTATTTCTATATTTTTTATAATTGTTAAAGTAATGTAATGTACTGTATGCTTGTAGCATGCATGTAGGTTCGGAAGAACATGGACGTGGTTAAACAGTTAGAAAAGGATCACTTCTGACTGAAATCTCACTCTTATAAATCCATAATTTCTCATCACAGTTATCCAATTCATCAAAATGCTATTTTATAGCGTACACTAAAGTCCATCAGCCTGTTACACTTCAGCCTAATTCGTAACCTTCATTGCACTCGACACAAAGGTCCATCAAACATCCACAAACCTCCGCAATCAATCAACGCACACATGGACCACACTCGCTAAAATGGGTCAACCATTTCTCCCAGGACTTTCTTAACATATGCTCCGCGCTACAGTTTCATATCCATCTTAACCATGAGAAGTGCTTTCAAAGCGTGATCTATGAGACGAGGGAACAAAAGCTCTTCGACAATGACAAGCCCCGAGTGCATAAGCCAGTCCCCCTCTTTTCAAGTAATTCCAGCCATGGCTATTCAGGGTTCGCCCTGTGGCAAGAGAGCACTCCGGTCTCCAGAAATAGCCATAGCTCATCTTTCACAAGGACTCAGGTTGTCTTATCAGGATTCGGGGAGAGGGGGGTGGTGGAGCGGGTGTTGCTCATTTGAATTTCTGTCCCTTTGATGAGCTGAACGATTATGACGTGGAGTTAATATTGAAGTTTTGAGAATGCCGAGCGTTGTACCCCTGCAGGGCCTCCGGCGTGCATAAGAAACACGAAACGTGTCACATGACATCTTATCACGCAAGTCCGCCTGTCAGAAATGGCCGACATTTGCACTTTAGCATTTCCCGCCGCCGTCTCAGACAAAGAGATGATCAACTTTGCCGCAACTTTTGCCAAAACCTTCAGCCTACAATCAGCCGGGCATGATTGTAAATGATGTTCAGTGTGAAAAACCATTGTTTGTAAATCTCTCATGACGTTATTTTATCAGCAAATCTAGGATTCAGTCTTTTTTTTTGCCAACGCCGTCAGTTAGCACTGGTTTTGTATTTCATTCTGGAACTGACTGATCTTAAGCCTCATCGATCTGAGCTTATGCATCCTAGTTTCTGGGTCACATGATTGTGTGTGGGTAATTTTGGCAATGTTCACATTTAAAAACTGAAGTTCATAAACATTTCCTCTTTAGCATTGCACAAAGATATTATGAAACGTCAAACACATGATTTTTAATCATTGCTCCTGGTGAAATATGATTGCTTGTAAATCAGTCTTTTTGCTATATTACCACATAAAATGACTTACAGTATATGTAGCCTAGGCTGAGTTATCCCCTTAAACAAGCAAACATAGCTCAACAGGACAGATCTACTGTAAATGTAAAGCCACGATCGATACTTGATTCCTTTTGCATTTGATTTTATTGATGACAGCTGTAATGTGTCCGAGGCAATTTTCAGATTTTATATTTTTTGCACGTCCAGATTTTGCTGATTCTGACCTGTTCCTGGGTCAACATATTTTGTTGACCCTGGAAAAATTTAATGATAGATTTAATGATAGATGGCTGACAAGCACCAAACACTGATTGTAAGTCTAAACTTCACAAAAACTATAAACTGGTTCTTCAACTGGTTCTGATTGACTAATCACAATGTTGTTTCAGATGTTGTTTTACTATTTCAATTACTATTTCATTACTATTTTTTTTTTCAAGGCTTCATTGACATGAGTTGATGCAACTACAGAGATGCATAAACATGCACTTAAGCATCTCCGGTCACTGTTTCAGACTGAGATGAGGAACTTTTCCACAACTTTCAAAAGGCCTTTGCATAAATGCACATTTTGATCAGCTGCTAATGATTCTAAATGCGTTTCACAGAAGTTGTTAATAAACAGCAACAGTGGCAAATGGCCGTCCCTTCTTCAGCTGAAAAGCAACGGCACTGATTTAGCAGTTGCTGTCGGTGACCACCTTAACAGATTGCAGAGGGGATTTTGAGAGGGTCTGGGTGCTCTTGGCAGCATCCTCGCCTTAATGTTACCCACAAATCACTGCGGCTTCTTGTGCATGCCTGTCCTGGACAACCTGGGGACGATAAATCTGAGCAAATTAACCATGACCTCAAATCCTGCATAATGAAATCCCAGTTTTAGAGCCATTTTAATGCATTCTCTCAGCATCTTCGGATTTTCAGTTACTGATCACTTGCGCATTTATTTTCCAAATCTATTTAACAGCTATGTCAACATTCTTTGTCTTATAATACATTTTTACTGTTTATTTAACCCTGTGTGTGCTGTGCTGAAAATCCATCTAACTCGGTGTTCCTGGGTCAAAACTCTCTCATTATGCTGTATTATCACCAACTCTAGGTTTCTTTCTTTTTCTCAACTTCTTGTCTTTTATTTACCACAGGTTTTGCATTTCTGTTTGAAACCAAATCCTTATGATCTGAGATTATGCACCTCTAAAAAGCATTCTTAGAGGATAATTTTGCCAATATTTACTTACAAACTGAGTAACATGAGCTAAAACAATATTTATAAGACTGATTTGTGAAGAATCATGTGACAGTGAAAACTGGAGTAATGATGCGGAAAATTCAGATTAGCAGCATAGAAAAAAATACCATTTAACATATTGAAATAGAAAAGAGTTATTTTAAATTGCAAATCATATTTGACAATATTAATGTCACTGTATTTTTATTTTTGTATTATATTTTATAAATACATTTTATATTACATTATGTTTTTAATATGTTATAAATTCACAGCATTTTAAATTCAAACACTTAAAAAAGTAAAATAAAACGGTAACATTTTTAAGGTACATTTACAGTTAAATACTGTAATTTCATTAACTGTTATTATGTTAATATACCACCTTATCAAAGCACTAAAATCTGGTTTGTACTTTTGAAATACACCGACGAGCACCAAATAAGGTGCTAAAACTAAGGATAAACATCAAATTCGAACAAAATTCTGGGAATGTCAGTTCACGGGTTTTCACCGTAGCATTTTCAGTTTTTTAACCTTTAAAATCACAGCCATTTTTTTTTTTACAGTGAATCAGTGCAGCGCCAGTGAGCAAAATGGAAATTTAAACAACCCCAGCGTGTACACTTACCAAAATTGTTTCATTTTTAGCTACTATTTACCTTCAAACTGTCTTTTCAAAGAAGTACATTCTATTTTCCTCGACCCGTTACCATTACCAGCTGTTTGTTAAGCAAAATGAATTCTATTGACCTAAAAAGCCCAAACACATAATCTGAAATAGACCTATGTTCAATTCAGTCTACAATTTTGACTCTCTGTCAGAATCCTGATTGACTTGTTTTGTTTCATTTGAAAGATTTTTTTTCTCCATGCGAGGGAGAGACCGCAAGAGACCGCAACAAGAGAATTCAATGACCCATAATAGATGCCATTTGCATGGCCTCCCGTCTAATTGTTCTCCAATGGATATGATAAAATTAGCAGCCCGCACTGATTGCCTGCTTGCCATTTTCAAATGAATAGGAAGGATCATTTTGTGTGGCAGAGCCCGTACATCATATATGCCATCCCAGTCTGACTTCTATCTCGTTTAAAAATAAAACGCACCTGAAAACGCTCTGATTTTCCATCACGAGAAGAAGGCATTTTTATAAATTGCTGATAAAAGCATGGCAGTCGTCTCTTTCTGACATATTTGTTCTTTAACAACAAATCACAGGCTCCTGAAGCCTGGCACCTGAATATGGAACAATGGGGAGATGAGGTTGAGATTGTCTTCATTAGACGCATTAATATTCATGGAAAGTAGAAAATCTGACACCAGAGAGGACTTGGTAACCTTTTCTCATATTAGATTTTTTTCTCTCCCTATTCCTTAACACAATTAAAGTCCGGCAATGACTTAATTAATGCCGCTTTCTGTCAGGCGCTTTAAAGAACTGTCAATTTGGCCCTGGTCCGCCTGTCAGAGAGACAGAAAGACAGTCATCCGACTCTGCTGCGAGACAGCCGGAATCACAGTGCTGGAGAAAGTCAAATTCCCAGACACCTTGCCAAATTGATTCTTTTAAGGGTTTTCTCGCAGATTATCCTTTTTATCCTCTCTCTCTCCTCTGTCAGCGATTTGTAGGATGAATCTAAATCCTGTGTAGATTTTCTGATGTTTTTCTTTGCGCCTATATAAATGTCTGTCTCGGGCTGCTATTCGCTTCCTTTGTTTTCCTTGGAATCTGGGCGAAGGGTCATCTTTCCCAGCCCTCAGCTGCCAAAGTCTTATTTTGGCACATCTCCGACATCTTATTTTGATCTGTCTCAAAAAAAAAAAAAACACACTACAATAAAATCAGGTTGTGTGTGTGTGTGTGTGTGTAGATGACGGATAGCACAGACGAAAATACTTTTTTCAAATCCTTTTTTAAATCATTTGTTAAAATAAACGTGCACTAAAAAATTATACAGTTTGGATTTTTTTTCATTTGAATGAGACATGAAAAAATTACATTAAAAAACTATATACGCTGCTCAAAGAAATAAAGGAAACACTTTCCTAGATCTGAATGAATGAAATATTCTTATTAAATACTTTGTTCTTTACATAGTTGAATGTGCTGACAACAAAATCACACAAAAATTATCAATGGAAATCAAATTAATAACCCATGGAGGTCTGGATTTGGAGTCACACTCAAAATTGAAGTGGAAAAACACACTACAGGCTCATCCAACTTTGATCAAGTCAAAATGAGGCTCGGTAGTGTGTGTGTGTCCTCCACGTGCCTGCATGACCTCCCTACAACGCCTGGACATGCTCCTGATGAGGATCTCCTCCCAGACCTGGACTAAAGCATCCGCCAACTCCTGGACTGTCTGCGGTGCAACGTGGTGTTGGTGGATGGAGCGAGATATGATGTCTCAGATGTGCTCGATTGGATTCAGGTCTGAGGAACGGACGGCCAGTCCTTAGCATCAATGCCTTCGTCTCGCAGGATGTGCTGACACACTCCAGACACATGAGGTCTAGCATCGTCTTGCATCAGGAGGAACTCAAGGCCAACTGCACCAACACATGGTCTCACAAGGGGTCAGAGGATCAGAATGTTCTCTTTCGTGTCTCCATACTCTGTCACATTTGGCACATGTGCTCAGTGTGAACCAGTGTGAACCCGGCCCATAAAGCAAGGACAGCGGCCCATTGGTTCATTTTCCATACTGACACTGGCATTTTCCATACTTTACACTCTTTGCGTAAAGTTTTTACACAAACTTTATAGCCACTTGCAAAATTGAGCCAGTTTTTGGATACCGCTATGCGGACACTCGCAGCGGCGGTTCTACATTCAATTACTCCCTGGGAGAGACTCCCTCTTAGCCCCTTTTATCATTTCAAATAACATCAGAAAAGCATTTATTTTAAATAAAAATGAAATAAATATCAAAAAAGTTAAATATCAAAACATTTACACTCAATAAGTTGCATTCTCAGCATACGGAGAACATTAACACACTTATGGGCATGAGGGTATGCTTACAGACTTGCTAAATTATAAACAGATAAACGTATTTATTTCTTCATGTACATATTTAAACGAGCCCGATAAATGCAGTTCGTACTATTTCTAAAACGCTTCTTTATAAAGAACATTGTGTTCTCAATACTTTTCCTATACCGCTGTGAAGGAAAGAGCGCACAATCGATCATTGAGGCATCGATATCAATGAACAGCACCAGCTAAGGTCGCACTTAAGAAGGTTTACCTTAAGCACCATCCTAAGGTATAGTTCGGAGAACACACGTAAGGTATAACTGTAGTTAAGGTGTACATTTTGAGTCTTCGTAGCACGCTAAGAGACAACGAGACAGAACTCAGCCCAGTACTGTATCAGTGTTTGCGTTCTTTGTGGAGGTCTTTGCTGTCCCATAGAGTGAAGATTACTGGCAGAGTATTTAATTTTAGTAGTCTATATGTACACAGTTGCCTTCTTATTTTTATTAATTGAAAATTATTTTATTTGGGATATATATATATATATATATATATATAAAGCTCTGGAAAAAAATGAGAGACCACTGTAATTTACTCCTAAATCAGTATCTCTCTGAGTATGACAAGCATTTCATGCCAGTCTTTGTTAAATTTCTACACAAACATACTTCATTCTGTTTCTTGAGGTACTTGTATTCAGTTGTATTTAATGGGAAATTTATAAGAAGCGCTGCTGTAATCAACACTTTACTCTTGCAGTGTGACCAGTTGGATGGAAAAAAATGTTAGAAGTCTTTCAAAAGTAATTAGAAATTTAAAAATAAACACTAAACAAGCCAAAAACAGTGAAAAGAAAGGTTTTGAGTCAAGAAAAAAAAGGGCTCAATCCTAGTTTTACAAGCACAAGGATTCAGTGAACATGAAGATGCTTCTATCCTAAAAATTTCAAAGACATCAGTTCACAAAAAATTAAAGAAACATGCATTGTTGTATCGGTGAGATTAACAGTTTTAAGAATAAAACCCAAAAGAAACTTTTCTGCAGCAATCTCTTATTTTGTTCCACAGCTGTATATGGTAGGCCTATATGTGGAGGTGGGCCGGCTGGGTTGTAGACTCTCATACTAGAGTGAAAGCACCGCCAGCATTCAAAATTAACCAAAACATCAGCCAGAAAGCATAGGAAGTGAGAAGTGGTCTGTGGTCAGCACCTGCAGAAGCACTCCTTTATTGGGGGTGTCTTGCTAATTGCCAATAATCTCCACCTGTTGTCTATTTTATTTGTACAACAGCAGGTGAAATTGATTGTCAATCAGTGTTGCTTCCTAAGAGGGCAGTTTGATAGTAAATATTTAATATTTAATTATTATTATTATTATTATTATTATTATTATTATTATATATTGTTTAATTATTTTAATAGCTAAATAATAATAAGAAAAATAAATATCACAGTAAATGAACTGATCATAAACTGATTAAACTGATTGTTTTGTTTAGCAGTTATAATAATTCAATTGTGTTTGCCATTTGTAATAGTTAATTATACATTTATTTATGTATTTATTATTATTATTATTATTATTATTATTATTATTATTATTATTATTATTATTATTATTATTATTATACATTATTAAATAATAAAATAATACATATTACCATAAATAAACAGCTTTTAAAATTTGTAAATAATTTGTAAATAATTTAATAAATTGAATAATTTAATAGTTTCATTTTACCATTTATAGTAATTCATAATACCTTTATTTATAATAATTTAGAACATATAATATTTAACCATTTATTATACCATACAAATATAACATAGATATACATGGATCACATTTAGCTTTACCATTGTTTAGTGAAATCAAATTATGTTTCATTTGATAGACAAATAGATTAAATTGTACGGTACATAAAACAAAAGTAATAATAAAATCCAGTTGGGTCATATGATTCTATGAGGACGTATCAATAATTTAATATCGTTGCGCCCATCATGGGCATGTCCCTTCATTCAATGAAATGACTTTGTGCTACTCTTTCTCCTTCCTCCTTTCATGTGTAACTCAATCATTATTCTTGACAAGGTCTTTGAACAAGAGCCGGCATGATTAAAATGACGTTAAAGCGTTTAAACTCCAAAGGACAGCTGATATTGTGAAAACATCACAGACTCACACACCCATTTTACTGAGAGCTGCCCTGTCGTGACGCCGAGCTGTGAGCTGTCCAAACAAGACGAGTGCTCAAATGGCTTCTGCTAATGGCTGATTTTTCTCTAGCGTGCGTATTGATCAAAAATAACTTGGGCTCGTCAAGTGGCACCGGACAGAATTGTTGTAATGGCTGCAGAGACGTGGAGAGCTACTCCAGAACAAGAGCTCATAGATGTGATGGCAGCGTGGCAACAAACTTTTGATGATTTCCAGACAGTGCTTGCCAGACATGCTAGGTGTTTATGCTACAATCAGACCAGTGCTTGTAGCTAGCGGAGCTCGCCATGCAGCATCACTAAACTATTACTTACACTTAAGGTCTGAGATCTGAACAAAACTCTAACTCTGAGTATTAAACCACATCTAGCAACCACCTGGGTCACCCTAGCAACCATGCAGATCCACACTGAAACTTTCATAATAATAAATGCATGTTCACCTCAGCTTCTCATTACCAAAACGGGTTCAGAAACTTTTTATGCACCTGCTTTATTAGATTTAGTGTAGTACAGTCATGTGTCATTTAAATAAGCAGTATAATTTAGGCAGTACAACATTCAGGAATAAATACTTTACAAACTCCAGTGACATATTAATTGTATTATAATACATTATCATCATTTTATTTTTGCTCAAAAGTGAGAAATAGTAAATATTTAATGTACCTGAAAAAATAAATAAAATAATACAATTGATAAGTAGGTTGTTGTCTAGAAATTTTTATTTAAATTAAGAAAAAAATAATTATATTAAGAAGGAAATAAGAAAAAACAAACAAAAAAATTAAATATAAATATTTTTCCTCAAAATGATTTTATATAGTTTATCATATAAAAAAACAAGAAAAAAGACAATACAATATTTTCATTTTTTAGAAACTATAAATATTAAAAACGATATTTGACCAATATCTAAACATGAAATACCATGTATATATATATATATATATATATATAAATGTGAAATATGACTACATTACATGCACATTTCCAAAGGAAAATTAAATGATTCATTTTCAAATAATTTATGTAAATATTTAATTTACATATTTTATTGATATATTATTTATATTTAACATATAAACATATTTTTCCTAAATATATACTGTACATGCATGTGTTTGTATTTATGAAATATACCCACTATATTATGTAAAACACATTAAATGACTAAATCATAGTAATTAAAAAGAAATTAAACCGTCAGTCCATTTTACTACACATTTTCTCATTTTTTGAAACGTCTTCTGAGCATGATACTGGCAGGTTTCATCTAAACTGAATGAAACCTTTGGGTGGTATTTACAGTAAAATGAAAGCATTTTTTTCCGTGCTAGCGTAACGTTTGCAGCACGACAGCAAAGCTGTGGATTGAAACGGAGCGCTCCGTCACATCTATCATATAACGTGTGAAGTCAGTGAATTAAAGCATCCCCTGTGTATTAATGAGGCAGTATCCCCCCGTACGCAGAACAAGGTGTAATGTTCCTGTCAGCCGGCCGGCATGGAGGAACAAGATTGAAACAACCAAAGCGCTGCTCTCGCCACTGAATACAAAACAATAGAGGCCTCTCACAGTAATCACGTCCTCGTATGAAAAGAGCCGACTAATTGGAATTATACTAGTACAGAGAGTGAGCTCATTAAAACCTGGAGCACCACCACATGATAAACAGTCACTTTAAGGGGCCGGCACTAATGTGATGAGGCAAAGGATCTATTTCTCACTTCTCAATGAACACATCTTCCGTCTGAGCTCTCTCATTGGTGCGTTTGGGAGCGGAGGCCTCTTAATTGCCATCGGAAATTACAATAAGCTTATTGCTATGCGCAAATCAGCGGGGAGAATTAAAAGTGTTGCTTTAAAGAGGCCATATTCTGAAGCATTTTCCTGCCTCCCTGACCCTTACAGTGTACAGTTACAGCTCAATCAACTCTTATATAGCCACACTCATGTTGTTTTTATGTAGAGCAGAAAATGAGATATTGAGCATAATGTTTGGGCTGCTCTTTTCCAGTAAAGCAGAGTAAAATGGTACTCAGTATTTTTGTCTTAATTTCCAGTACAAACATCAAAACATTTTGAATTAAATGACGATAAAAGCTAATATTAAGATATTACCTCTTGTTTACTGGGGGGAAATAAGAAATATTGTGCCAATGGGGTAAGAAAAATACATGTATTTATTTGGATGAATGGATGGATGGAAAACTAAATTATTTTCCTTACCCAATTGGAAGACATGTTTCTTATTTTACAAATGTGGTAACTTTTTTCTGCAATTTTTTTCTGAACAATTGAACAATTATGCTTTAAAGCAAGAAAAAATTTACTTTAAATAACTTTTATTATTAACTTTTTTATGAACGAATTAATATATTTATTTAATTTCAAGAATAATTTAGTATTTTTATTTCCCCTTTGGCAGAAGAGTACATTTTAGAATAGTGCTTCTTTTTTTATTATTCTGATTTCTATAATATTTCCTCAAAAATTAAGTGAGTAATGGGCTAAAAAAAACTTTAAATGCATTTCATTAAGTATTTATTTTAAAGGGTAAGATATGTTTTCTAAAATATGACTTAAGTCACTTAATTCACAATTTTTCTGTGATTTAAAGTAATTGTACTTTATTTATTTGTATTTATGTTGCTGTGTAGATGTAAATTTTTACTGCCAAAAAAAAAACAAAACACGAAAGCAAAATAATGTAACCAGACGTTATTGGCATCACTTAAGTCAGAATAAAAATTTCAGTGAATAATGGCTTAATTTTCTGCCTGTAAACTATATAGTGCTGAAGTCATATGGACCACTTTATGTAGATTTTTTAGGCAGTAAAACTCAAAGCTGCTTAAAATGAACAAAACAAAGTAACCGATGCACACGTTTTCATTTCTGGCTGAACCAATCCTATTAACAGGCTATTTTGCCTACTGTACCTTTAAGACTTCTGTAGGACACCGAAGAGACATCGATACACTGATGTAGACCCATTTTCGCAGCCAAAAACACAGCAAACGGCAACAGTGACCCGGGTTTGGAGAGAATGGAGGCTGCAGATCTCTCACGCCGATAAATCCCATTTAAAGCGCGGCCATTAAACAGGCGCAACGGCGGCAAAGAAGTCACATTGTGCTCGTCTCTCTTATGCAACGATTCCATCATGATTACTGTAGTCGCTAATGAGCCCCTGTGTACAATATGAAGATTGACAGCGGCTGCAGCGCTGAGTAAAATTCATATTTCCTAAGAGTGGCCGAAATGATTCCTTCCCTAACAACATCTATTTAGAGCACAGGTAGTTAAGGCAGAGCTCCCGTATAATGGGCTATTTCATTGTTACATTATTTTAAATATGTCAAACCATGAGGCCATTTGAAAGGTACGTCAATTACAGTGCTGCATTGGACATCTCAGGTGTCAAAACAATGTGACGAGACCCGCCATCTTGTCCCTGGCTGCTTACAGTTGCCTTGCACCATTATAAGCAGGCCATGATGACACCCGGACAGTGGAGTGACAGTTCGGAGAGCAATTGACTCATTCCGCTCATTGTTAAATTGATCTGGCCTAAAAATAACCCTTCATCCCCTCTCCTTTCCATCACACTTCATTACATCGCACAGGGAAAGAATCCTCTGTGCTATTTTGCCTGTATTCAAATCTCTTTTATACCGTCTCGTGTTTAAAGACTGCCCATAAATCCCGTATCAGATCTTAATGACCGTAGCCGGCCGGCCAGTAATATGTCATTGTTCACAGACGATCACTCGGGAGAGAATAGACCTTGCCAGTCTTGGTAATTGCACACACGGAGAGATTTATATGACCATTACGCTCTCCCTCGAGAAATAATTTAAACCCTGAATAAAGTCCAAAATCTGCCGCTTGCACGTGCCCAAACTTTCACCGGGCCTCACCTAATGGGGTCCTGTTTCTCTACCAGCGGGCTTCAACGCTCGATCTGGAACCGTTACGCACGCTTCGACGATGCAAATCGCCTCCCAAAACCTGCTGGGAATCGCTAATGTCACAGCGACTATGACGAGTCTGGTCAAAAACACACATTACCTAAACACTCTTGAAGGAAGCGCTTCTTCTGATATTTTGTTCATGTATTTGATGCATTGAATGTAGCTTTTAACTGCTGCATCAAAAGCGGCCTGTGACTGCATAAAGATAAGATAAGGCTACATCTACACTCATCTGGATACATTTGAAAACGGTGTTTTCGTCTAAAAACGCTCGTTTTGAATCGTTTCTGAAGAGCTGATCATCCACGCTGAAATGACTGAAAACGCTCACGTTCCTGTCCTGCGCATGCGTGAAACGCAAGACGATTCGATCTGCGCCATTCCCGTCGACCGTCTTCTTTGAAGAAAAGCTAAAACTGATATGAATCTGTAATAGGGCTGTCAAAATTGGGAGCAAACAAAACAACTGCTGTACAACGCCGCCCGCCATCAGTTGAAGTGGTCACATGACTGCATCATATGACTAAAATGCGTCATCGTTTTCACACTCCACACTGCGACGTGAAAACTGCGCTTTCCAAATTATCCACTTTGGAGAGAGCTTTCAAAAAGCTAAGTTTTCCTTGACAAAAACGTTGTCTCAGCGTGGACGGAAGTCCAAAACGGAGAGAAAAAAGAAGCATTTAATTAGTTTGATTAGGGTTGGAGCTAAAATTTGCAGAACAGTGGACCTCCAGGACTGAGAAACCTTGATCTAAATTATGAAAAGTGTTCTTGTTTGCAGTGTGCTTTTGATTATTTTACATATTTTATAATATCTTAATGCATTTTATTGTTTTTTATGAACATATTTACTATTATTTATATTTTTAATTTGTTTTTTTTATTACTTTTTGTGCATTTTTGTTTACATTTTTATTAGTCATTGTTTAAGAACTTTATTAATTTTATTTCAGGTTTTTTTTTTTTAATTAAATCTTAGTAAATGATTGCATAAATATCACCAAGATCCCATTGTATCATTATTATTATTATTATTTTATATTTTTAATTTCAGTGAATGTTTTAGTAATTACGTAGCACTTTTTAAAATCAGTTATACTTTTTATATAACTAATAAATTAATATTATCATAAAAAACATATTAATTTATATACATGTTAGTTTTAGTTATTTTAGTACATCAAATAAAAAAATAATAAAACGTTGTCTTGGCTAACTATAATTAAGTGTAAGAAGTTCAAATAATATATATAATAATTATATTAAATTATTATATTAAATTAATTAATTAATCATTTTAATATCATATTTTTATTACAGTTATAAGTTATTATTTTATACAGATTTATATGATTTATTAAAACTATACAGATGTTATATATTATTTTATATGATCAATATTTTATGTAGCATTTCTCTTAGTATATCAATTTAAACTAAACAAAAATATAAAAAATTGCCTCTTTAACATGCTGTAATAATATTTAAATTCAAGTGACTTCCTATGATTTAGTTTTAGTTTCACTTGGCCAAGCATAAACTACAACAGGAGGAAGGGGTATGTATGAATCACACTGCATCAGAAAATCCTTACAGGGTCATTTGTGAACTGTGATAGAGGTTAGAAATCGTCCCTAGAGGAAAAACCTGATGGACAGATATACCGCCGAAAAAGAGCGCATGAAATTGTAGAGTTGTTTGTTAGAGGTGATTTACTGTCAAACCCAAGTATTAGAGAACTGATCTCCTCGCGGAGGGAAGTAGTATTGAGTAACGTTTGTCTGTTCTTTGATCAGTCTGTGTGTTGGAGTCAAACTCAAAAGCTGTGGAGCGCACCCTGGGCTCACCGGGTTTTTTGATACTTTCCTCAGGCAAACAGATAAGATGATTGAAAGCACTGCACGCTGGTTCTCCCCGAGTGTGTGCTGTGTAGGTTTTGTTGTTCGTGCTCCTCGCGTTCTCCCCAGGGAGCCGGCAGGTGCAGGCTGACGCAGGTTTGATCACCTTGGATGCACGCGAGACCTGGCGAGACCACTGCGACCAAAGAGACGTGTGTTTGACAAGCTAATGAACTGTCTCCCAGGGTTATGCATTCGGAGAGGTTATTATTGAGAGAGGACATGACAGTCCATCCGAGGTGCTAATAATCACTCCGAAGACAAAAACAAGCGATCGGATTTATGGACGGAACTAATGTGCTTTACTGCACAGGTGATACAAGCCGGATTGATGAATTACCGTTTGTCAGTGTAGAAGCAAATTGAACAATTTGTCCTACATCACACTGGAATGTCAACACATTTATTAACATAATAATAGAGATATTAATATACAGGCATACTGTACTGATACTAGTGTAGCAAGGTTGATAATAGTCTATAATAATAGAGAACGATAGAACAAACACAAACAGATGTGTGTATAATCAGTAGATTAAGTATATGACTGTAGATAAACAGTGCAGTCTTTGTCCTGAACATCAGTCTCTCTGTCCTTCCTCAAGCTGCTCTTCCTCCTCCTTTTCCTTTTCCTCTTCATCTCCTCCTTTTCCTCCTTATCCACTTCTTCCTCTCCTTCTCCTTCTCATCTTCCTAATCATCATTGACCTCCTCTCCTCTCCTCTCCTCTCCTCTCCTCTCCTCTCCTCTCCTCTCCTCTCCTCTCCTCTCCTCTCCTCTCCTCT
>JAUYWG010000479.1:0-14779 GCA_034779775.1 Enteromius afrohamiltoni | reverse complement strand
TATATATATATATATATATATATATATGCGACGACGCCACGGGCTCAAACGTAACTTTTAAAACAGGATGCACGAAATGGTCGCAAAAAGCACAAAAACTACCAATTTCCACTTTGTAACATTTTTAGTGACATATATTACTGTTTTAAGCAATGTACATATCTGAATACATCGCAAAAGTGTTTTAGGGTTTTGTGACCCTTTAATAACAAATAAAGACATCCGGTAATCTCTATCATCACACATATCACTCATGCCATAGACTAAAAAGATTCCAGCGACGCCCGTCATAAATGGCAAATTAATAACAGAATCAATGATTCAATCGAGAAAAGAGTTGATGAATAACGTCACAGGCAAACAGCAAAGCAGCACGACTGCATGGCAGTTAATGACAGCAGGTTATGAATTATAACGTTATGTAAATAATGACGGTAATAACTTACCATACTGAGACCCGAAGTAATCTTGACTAAAAATAACTAAAACAACACGTCCCTCTTCTTCCTCCTGTTCTTGCTTCCTTCTTCTTCTACTTCTGTGGATTTACTGGCGGGTCGCATACCAGCTTTTTAGGTTCCTACCGCCACCTGCTGTGGTGGAGTGTGAAGTGATTTCAGACTAGTTCTTTTTCTTCCTAGATTTTCATTGGCGGTTCGCTTCTTAAGTAGAGCATTACCGCCATTTCAGACTAGTTGAATACTGTTTTGTTTATTAGAGGGAAATAGAGCACACTGCGTTCATTTGCGTCTTTATTTATGATAACGCCTAAGTATGTAACTATGTTTAACAGGAATGCCATGTAAAACTTCATGTTTTAATTGGAAACAGTACTGGAAACAGACCTGACACTATAAGGAAAATTCTGGTATACAATTAAGTAAGGAATAATTGACTCCGTTTTCGCGTTGTGGCCGCATCACCACCTCGGATGTGCATTATTTTTCTAATAATTCAACGGAGTAAATTATTTCTCTTATACTACGGTTGCCACACCTCAAGACATCGATCAGATGATATATTTCAAGGGATTCGTCAGTTTTTTCTACTTAAATCGCTATTGTGAGTAGGACTATTTCTTCCGCATCTCATCCAATGACTCTTTTGCTAGTTCCAAAACGTCATTTTAAAGCTGGCAATTGAGGCTTGAGCCGTTGATAGCAGACTAATGCAGTTAATAATAAGTTATTAGAAAGGGAGCAAGAGAGAGACAGAGACACAGAGAAAGAGAAACAGAGAGAGAGAGAGCTTGTATGAATTAGGCTACCTCTGTGTGTCCCTCAACAGTGTTCTGAAGCACCGTCTCTAAACTGTAAGTCTGCTTTAAGATGTAGTGCTGTTATTGACTGTTACCTCGCTAGTGAGAAATGTCATGTGTAGCCTTTAAGTTGCTACACTAGGCTAACTGATAAAATCGTCAGGGCAGCGCCGACAACACATTTTTGCTAATTTCCGTTATTACAGTTAACTATTGGCGCTTTTCCACTGCACACTTTTGGGGGGTTTTCCACTGGGAACAGTACCTGGTACCTGGCCCTTTTTTTAGTACCACCTCAGTCGAGGTTCCAAGCGAGCCCTACCGTTACCAAAACGTGACGTGTAAACTTTGCTGTTCACTGATTTGCCGTATGAAATCGTCATTACTGTGTCACTGAACTTGCCACACGAGACACAACAGCCCCGCTAGATTTAAATCAGCACAGCCAGAGAAGGATCGGACGCAACTGTTTTGTTTGAAGAAACGCACCTTTTTGTATCAACCAAAAATGGCTGTTTCGTGGTCTATTGAGGAAGTACAGACGTTCCTCTCGTTGATAGCCGAGGAGCGGATCCAGCGAGTGCTTGATGGGGTGACGCGGAATGAAAAATACTCTATTGTTGTGTGTTTTGTGGCGCATTTAAGAGAATGTCACGGCAGTAGAGGTGGTGCAACTATAACGACACGTGAATTATCCCGCCCACTCTAAAGCGGTACTAAACATGCAGTGGAAAAGCGCCATATGCGAAGTGTTATCGAACTGTAATGCGGTCAAGAGAGCTGCCTGGAACTACGTTCGCCGTGCGTTTCCCTGAAAATCATTGCACACCTCAGAACGTTCGTCAGCCAATCAGATCCAAGCATTCAAAGGCCCCGTAGTATGATTTTTCATCGGCTAACTGCGATAATTGGATATTTTCCAAATATGTTTATACCTTCAAATTCAGCTTTTTTGTTATATGCAGGGCCACAATTTGTGTAACTAATAAAAACAAAAATGGAGACAAAGGGCTATCCTGCTGTATACCTCCATGGACCTCAAATCGACCACTAGTACCTACTGATAATTTGACTGAACTATTGCATCCATTGTAAATGTTTTCTGAAAATATTCCCCAAAACAAAAACATTTAATACATCTAAACATAAACTCATGACCAACAGTATCAAATGCTTTGTAAAAATCTATGAATAAGATAAATGAATCAGTTAGCATATAACAATTGTTATCAATCATATCTAAAATTAACCTAATGTTATTGCTAATATGCCTCCCAGTTTAGCATTGTTATTTAGGAAAGTAATTGATCTAAAGTTATCAATGTAAAATTTATCCTTATTAGGCTTCGGAATCATTGTGACCAGTGCCGGCCCGTAGGGTTGTGGCACCCTAGGCGAGATAAAAGAATTGGGCCCACTGGTGTAAAAACAGTGCGAAGAAAGCACAAAAAAATACAATTTCAATATTTAAATGTATACATTTTTATTAACTATAACATATTTAACCTATGATACATATTTAAAAATATTTACTCAGATTTAAACAAATGCAAGTACTGCAAAGTATTGTAAAGTATTGCAAATGAAAGTGTGTTGTAAAAGTAAATCATACACAAAACAAACTAAATAAAATAAAAAACAAATACATTTTATATTTATTTAAAAAAATTAATGAAGAAGGGTACAGATTGGACATGACACAGAATCTTGAATTATATTAACTATTTTGATTGTCCTTCCATTCTGGAAAATAAAACATTTAGCACTTTATAATTGAGAAATGTTGCTTTGGCTGTTGAAGGGTCCAAGGTTACAGATTGCTTAGATATTTATTTTGTGTGACTTCTTGGTTGCAAAATCGTCAATCACCTCATCATATGACACAGTCTCACATAGTTGATGCTCAGAACAGCAAGTCCTGATAAGCGCTACTGGGCCATTGTGGATCTCTGGAATGTTTTGATTTATGTAAGAATGTTAAGTGTCAAATGTTAAATTAAAAAACTGCTACAGCAGCCAAACAAGATCAGATTTTTCTGCTTGTTAACATCCGGTGTCTCCAATAATGATCAATCATTAAATTAAATAATCACTAATTATCTCATTAACTTTAACTCTGCTTCAATGTTAATTTAACACTCTGATTTTAACACTTGAGAGTGGACTCAAATAAACTAAGATAATTTAACTCTGGCCATTTAGCTGTGCATATTTTTTCTCAAATATCACACAAGTATTGCTTTGATCATGAGCATCATTGAATTTATTAGAACAAGTCATAATTCTACACTACTAATAATGTATTATGTATAGCAGACCATACCTTTACTTTGAGCTTGCTTTTCTTCCTCTGCTTTTCTTTTCTTCCTTTTTTCGATACAGTTTGGATGCCATTTCATTTCAAATTAAAATTTGATTAAAATCGATTAAAAATAGTAATGAGACTTGTGATGTTATATTACTTAAATCACTTTCTGGTTTATATTGAACTTGAGCAATTTGGAGAGATACGTGGAATCTGTGTAGGAATACGTTACGGCTTTCTAGTTCACCCAATAGCCGATCGCCGGCGGTGTTATGCAAAATAGAGTGTTGTGCTGCTGGGTATGTTTCTCATCTTTTCTGCTTTTATTCATACCTCGGTGAGGCGCTCAGGCAGCGTGAGCTAGGGAATGGATGGGCTAAGGGAAATCGCCGGAAGAAGAGCGAGCACATTGATTGTTATCTGCATCTAAGGCCTCATTTACACTGCAAGTCTTCATGTTCAATTTTGATTTGTTGCCTATATCCGATTTTTTTTGGTTGTCCGTTTACACGTTTTTTTTTTATTGTGACCCATATCTGATTAATGTATTTACACTTTCCCTACGATCTGAAGCATGCGTTGTTGTCATTTACTGCCTCTGCACGTGCTTCTTGTGAATAATGGCGTACGTGACCTGTGTTGGAAATTATAGAAATTAGTTATTTTTATTTCCATATTCACCGTTGATGATTTGTTGTAATCTGAGAAAAAATTACTTACAGACGTTTGAGGTTGAGTTAGCAAATAATGCATTACTTTTTACATCTAAACAAAAGCATTCATGTACAATTTTTTTTTTTTAAATAATCAAATGTAAAAATCACTTTGGTGTGTTCGTTACAAATAAACTGATTATTAAAACTACAAAAGCAGTTTAGTGAAGTGCAGCGAGTGATTTTCTCTTCTCTTTTATTGTTGGATCAGCTCCTCAAGCACTCACTTAAGAGACAACAGATATGTTTGCATGAATATATGCGTGCTCTTCTGATGACTGTCGGCGCGAGAAGCAAATGGAGAAAAGATAGACCCAATCCTCTCAGAAAATATGCAGATAAATAAACTTTAAAATGTTTAATTACTATTTGGATTGGAATAGCCAGCTGAGGGCTAAATAAACCAACTTTTGTGAACCTCAAATTCTATTAAAATAAAAAAAAGTTCCACCTTTTTTGGATGTAGCTCAAAACAGCCTGTCAGCATTTACAATTTTTTTTACCAGCACAAGTCACATATGTCACATATGAACACATATGCTGTGGAGAAGTACAAAATTGTCACTGTTTTAATGACACAAAATTTAATGCCACAAAAAATCCGATCTGCCTTTACACGATAAATCTGATTTATATCTGATTTATTTCCACATATGAACGAGGCCTGAAACCGATCTCAAAATTTCTGAATGCATGCATTTTTTTCCTGTTTACACTGCCATGCAACAGATCCGATCTGTGTCACATATGAGCAAAAAATCTGAATTGAGTAACTTTTAACTGACAGTGTAAACAAGGCCTTAGTACTCTGGGTTACACCCTCCCCTCTTAGAATGCGTCCCCGTTGCATCTACACATGGATCACAGGAATAGTAAGGGACTCTTCCAAAAAAGAACTAAATGCTTCACTTAAACCCTGCAGCAAGGACTGAATCACTAAGGTTAGTGGATTGCCTAACTGGGGATATTCAAATTTTTTTAGGGGGGTGCCTCTCTCTCTCTGAGCGTCTGGGGCTAATATTGTCTTCAGTGCTAGGGCCTCTGTCCTCATTTGGGATGTTTCTAGTGCGACTTATTTCATCTGCGATTGCAGTTCTGTCTTCAGTCTGTAACTCAGAATTGATTGGAACTGTCTCAGCTATTTGGGTAAGGGATTCATTCAAGAGTTCAGAAAGTTGTTTTGGTTCTGAACTTTGCTTTACAGAGACATCTGGTGGTGTACAATGTGATTCCTGCTCATCCTCACACATCTCTATTCCTGGGGACTCATTCAGTATTCCTTCTACAGGTTCTTCTGAACTACTCTCTTTTCCTCACTAGGAGAAGCTCTGGTTCTAGGCCTTCTGACTACTTCTTGCTCTGATTGGGATTCAGATCTGCGTTGTTGCAAAAACCCACAGGGCAGCAGAAAATCAGGATTGAATGTTCGGAGGGGACCGTCTTTTCCCTCTGGATGCAGTGTGTAAACTGGAAGATCTTGAACCTTTCTAGCAACCACATAGGCATCTTGTTCCCATTTGCCAGCAAACTTTTGCTTTCCTCTCAATCGCACATTCCTTACTAAAACTCTGTCTCCCTTTTCCAAAGTTGAAACAATAACTCATCAGATCTTCTCTTATAACGTAGAGCTACTGTACCAGCATTTTTGGTGACTACTTTGTAACTCTCTCGCAACAGTTTCTTTAGGTTTTGCACATATTGAGAGTGTGACTTGGCAAGGATATTCACTGGTCCGAAAGCCAAGTCAACTGGCAAGCTGGGCTGACACCTTGTTCACTATCGCTAAAAATTCATAATGTACCAAGAAATTGTCTCACAGGCTTTTAGCGACAGTTTGGTCTGGTTGTGAGTTGGTATTGCAATGGAATATTTGGTGAAGTGGTCCATGATAACCAGTATGTTTTACAGGTGTGAAGCACATAAAGAAGTTTTGGGTTGGCGAAGCCTAAAATGGGTGCAGACGTGAGTTTGCCAATTACGGCGTCAAAGGCAGTCTGACAGTCTAAGGTCCATCGATCACAAAACTTCTCTTTGGGATCAAAGTACTCTCCATTATTCAGTTTCTGGTTACCACTCCTCCGCACCGGAGGGTATCTTGCCATGAGGTCAGTGAAAGGTTTAACGATCTTGGAGTAGTCACGAATGAATGTTCAGGAGTAAAAAGGACTTGTCCTTAAAGCTTCGACTTTTACTGGATCAGTCTCCACTCCATCCTGTGAGACTATATGGCCCAAATACCTCACTGATTTCTGAAAGAATTGGCACTTCTCGGGGGGCAAATTTTAATCCATACTTCTTTTCTGGCGATTGAAAACTTCCAGTAGCGAGATTCATGCACTTCTAGGGTCCTGGAGAGACAATAAGATGAACACCAGTACTTATTTCCAGTTCAAGTCTCCCATACACCGTTCCATCATTTTGGAACGTACTCGGTGCATTGGTGAGCCCTTGCGGCATTCTGTTGAACTCCCAAAACCCGAGTGGACAGATGAACGCTGTTTTAAATTTATCTGCCTCCTCCATCCCAATCTGGTAAAAGCCAGACTTCACATTGCAGAAAGGGAAATGACCACAGACACAGGTTGTAGTTATCAAAATGAACTGTTTCCTTATTAGTATTTATTTGTATTTAAAATAAAACAAATAAAAAGTTCAACAATACAAATAATTTGTTATTTCCTTTGAAAGAAAAATACTGAAAAAAATCTGAAATTCATGAAATCCTTCAAATATAATCTGCATCTAAATTTCACTCTGTACTATGAGTACAAGTTGAATTTACCCTTTGAGTTATTTAGGGTTCAAAACTCTTTATTTTGTGAATAAACGGAAAACATTAATAACAAAACAAAACAATAAAAAAAACACCTTCCAATTGAGTGTTATCAAATAAATTGGCTTACTGAGGCAAGCCTAACTTAGTTCAAAGTTTATTTACATAATGCAATCCACATAGGAAGGGAAACTGATCCTGTCTTCTGAAACCGTGTCCCAGGAAAGTATATGAAACAATCCTACCACTCTGATAATTAAGTTCAGAAACAGCCAGTTTCTGCCAACATTGTGCTCTTTGCGGATGGCAGAAACAACACATACACGCATTAAGTAGTCCTGGAAACTTCTTATCCATTCCAATGATGCATTCAGGAACTCAATTTTGGTGAAAAGAAAAGAAGAGGGAAAAAAACCTAGAAAACGATAAACTAAAAAATCCTTTATGTACCACAGAAAGGTTGTTCTACACGAACTTCACAAGCAGTTTCTCAGCTCTCTGATTATGTTCTCTTTCTCGTATCCACTCTAAAAATCATAAAATGAGATGAACACTTCTCTGTCTGCCATTATGTGAAAACACCTTTCTCTTTCACTTGAACTATCACGAACGATGCTGTTAGAAAGGCGGGGCTTAGAGCCCCTCTCAATCATAGCTGTGAGGCAGTATAATCAAGCGAGAGAGTGAGACATGTCCCAGGAGCGGGAGAAATAATTGCGCTTTGTGTGTTATTGTGTGCATCTGTCACTAACCGCTCCTCTGTGGCCCTCTCCGGCCAGCAGCAGCGGGAACCTTCGCCTGAGTACTAACGTTCCCACCCGGACTCCTTTGTACCACGTACCTCGCGTTTTCGCGCCGTTTTGGCTGATTCCTGGGACTATTTAAAGCCTGACTTTTGCCTTTACCAGTCGCGAAGTCTCGATTTGCCCCGGCTATCGTTACCAAGCGTTTACCCTGTTCTTTGTTATTGATTGCCCGTGTTTGATTTCCTGTCTGTCTTTGTGTTCCGCCATTTTGCCGCCTGCCCTGATCTTTTGCCTGTCCCCCACTCTGAGTATTGCCTTTTCCCTGTGTTACCTGTACGCCTGTGTTTTGACCCACGCCTGTACGACCATCCTCAATAAAATCTTTGCAAATGGATCCACACGACTCCCGCGATCCGTTACAGAAGACTTCGCCGACAGAGGATCCAGCAACAATGCGGCAAGTCATTGATGAGGTGAGCCGTCAAGCCACGGAACTGCTCACCCATCGGCAACAACTAGAAAAACTTACCTCGTTTACCGCGGAACTAGTCAGCTCCATACAGGCCCTCACCGCGGCCACCACGGCCCAGAGTAGACCCGCGGATCCGCCTGCAGCCTCTTCTCCCCCGGCCGCGGCCAGCCACGCAAGTCCGGTGCGCCTCGCTCTGCCCGAAAAATACAACGGAGCCCCAGGCAAGTGCAAAGGATTCTTACTCCAATGTGATATTTATATGAAGTCGCAGTCCCAGTATTTTGCCGATGATGACGCCAAAGTGTCTTTGGTCTGCTCTTTGTTGACGGGAAAAGCGCTAGATTGGGTGACGGCCTTGTGGGAGGGTCGTCGCATGGCCTTCCCTTCGTATCAGGGCTTCCTCCGCCAGTTCCGCGAGGTCTTTGATCACTCCGCCGACGGAAAGGATGCCAAAGACGAATTACTGGGTCTGAAGCAGGGCGCCCTGTCTGCAGCGGATTACACTATGACTTTCCGAACACTCACCGCTCAGACGGGCTGGGACAGCGACCCACTATTGGCACTTTATCGTCAGGGCCTCCGAGAGGAACTACAGACCGAGCTGGCCTGCCAAGGAGAGGACTTCGCGCTCGCTCAGTACATGGATTTGGCCATCAAAACGGACCAGCTCATGCGCTCACGCCGTGCCCGACGCCTCCTGGTCACTGCTGCCACTTCCATTCCCGCGACCACCCCTGAACGCATGCAGATCGGAGCCACGCATCTCACACTAGAAGAACGTGAGCGCCGGATGAATAATGGACTGTGCCTCTGTTGTGGAGAGAGCTTGATCCTTTAATGGCGGCGGTGATGAGGCACCATTAGATCCAGGTGCGCCTCATCACATGCCGTCAGACCTGCGTAGTCCTGCGCCCCTCCTCTCATCCACCCACTCCTGTCGGGAGCCTGACGGCAGGCAGCGCTAAAGATATGGGGAGGGCGATGATTGGCCGACGAGGCCGTTGCCTTGTCACATTCCCTCCCCCAAGCGACATTCCCGTTGCTGATGCGCCGCCCACGCAGGAGTGTTGTCGTCTTCAATCAGGCTCCATACGGTTGGAGTGGGCGGGGCAGGGGTACCTCTCCGGGCTGCTCACCCTCTCTCTCGACGTCGATGCCGGGGACAGAGATGAGAATTAGTGACGGCTCTCACCAGCCACGGGTAATGACACTTATGAAAGATTAATCACTTACCCCTTTGGTGGCTGGGAGGCCTCCTTTCACGATTCTCTGCCCCGGCGCTGATCCTCCTATCTTCTGAGCGAGAGGGGAGTGACGTGATCGGACGGCGCCCACTGTGATGGTTGGCTCTGCAATTGCCCGCATTCTCCACCAGTGTCGCAAGAGAGCCAACACAGACACAGTGGGGAAGATGTCATGCCTCGGAGAGGCTATTTTTATTAAATAAATACAACATAATAAATTGTCCGGGGGAATAAAAGGTGTCCAAAATAAAAGGGAACCTGGTGTCCTCGTAGTGCTGCTTGAGTACGGTGAGGGAAAGGAAGTGCAGACGGGGAAGGGGGTCCTGGCAAGGGGCGGAGTTTCTTCCTCCGGCTGCTCTCTGTGTGTCTTTGGCGGCTTTCACCTCTCGCTTGCGGCTCTTCACCTCCGGGGCTGGCTCGCGCTTTAGGGAGCTCGCGTCCCTCGCGGCTCTACCTCTTCCGCGGCTCTCGTCCTTCGGGGCAGCTCGCTTCCGGGTGGCCGCGCTCTCCAGACGACTCACAGCAACTCCTCCTCCGCACCCTTCCAGGAACGACGAGGACACCAGTGTGCATGCACAGGGGAAGAGACCGGTCTCCCGAGGAGAGGCGCGCTTGATCCTTTAATGGCGGTGGTAATGATGCACCATTAGATCCAGGTGCGCCTCATCACACGCCGCCAGACCTGCGTAGTCCTGCGCCCCTCCTCTCATCCACCCACTCCTGTCGGGAGCCTGACGGCGGGCGGCGCTGAAGAGTTGGGGAGGGCGATGATTGGCCGTTGCCTCGTCACACTAGATTGAAGATTGCTCTTGAGAACCTACTACCTCCTGATGCTACAGAGCTCTTCCGCAATCAGATTGTAATGGATCATCTGAGATTCGATGAAGCCCGTCTGGTAGCCAACTCCTATCTCAATTCATCTTTCCCATATTGCGATACGACGGCAGCTCTAACAGAGAGGTTTGGACAACCTTACAAGCTAGCACTAGACAGATCGCTAAGGTTATGGATGCTCCCGACATTCGGCGTGGGGACGCAGCATCCTATGACAAGTTTGCCTTGCAGATCCGATCCCTTGTCAGTATGCTGGAGACTTTGGGTCATGAAGGCCAGGCTAAATTGATGTGCGGTTCGCATGTGGAGAGGCTGTTAGGTAAACTTCCTCTGGAGATGAGGTCTGAGTTCAGAAGGCACATGTTTCGTCATACCAGTGTGGCGTACAGCCTCCTGGACGTCTCAGAATGGCTACAATATGAAGCCTGGTGTCAGAACAGTGAAAGTGAGATCTCGAATCGCAGATGGAGAATCGAACCGAAGATGGATCGAGGGAGAGCAGGGAATACTGCCGGCTGGCCAGTTACGATACAGATACGATTCATGGGTCAGGCGAGAGCTCTGCGAAACCTCCTCCAGGACTGGCTCCGAGCTCGCTCTCCAGTCCTCGAAGCACAGGCCAAATCTTTTTGTCCATATTGTGACAAGACCGACCATTACCTCAGTCAATGCCCTACCTTCCAGTTCTTCAATAAACAGCAAATCATAGATTGGATCCAGATGAATCGTCGCTGCTGGCGTTGCGGGCATGCACACCAAGAAGCAATGTAGTACCTGCAAAGGCAGACATTTGCAAATCCTTCATGAAGACAAATCCAAGCCCGCAACTGAAGGTTCTTATCTGATGAATTTGGCAACCAACACACTGTATTTAGATAGACCTGTAGGATGTAGGAAAGTTCTCCTCAAGGTTGTTAGAGTTCTACTTCGTCATGGAGACAGAACCCTGGATATTTACACCGTCCTTGATGATGGTTCGGACGGATTTTCCCTTCTTTTGTGCAGCCATGCCTCGGCTCAGAAGTATAAAGCGTCAGCTCGCACAGTTACCCAAAGAGGCAAGAAGCTGATAAAGAAAAGAAGCTGGAGTTGGCATCCGAACACTCAACTGCTTATTAACCCTCTGAAGTCGGCCGTTACGCCGGCGTGATTTGGGTCTTTTTTTTCTTATCAGTGTAAAAGACACTAATATAGCTCTGTTGATTTTGGTCACACAAGTAAGTGTTATATACCATTAGAATCTGTTAAATGTCTACTTTTTTTTAATTCACTCTCAGGAACAACAAAAGTGTGTGCTTTTGCAAAATAAGGAAAATAAAAAGTGTGCACGATTTTTCTTTGTTCTCTCCACAAACAGTTTTTAAAAAGCCCTTACTAAAATGAACTATAACTCCGCGAAAACATGACACACAGACATGAGAAACATATCTATAGAAAGCTTAAAGTGTCTACTTTTTTTAATTCCCCTTTTAATTCCCCTGCATACACAGGGGAAGAGACCGGTCTCCCGAGGAGAGGCGCGCTTGATCCAAGCAATGCACGTTGAAAACAAATATTCTTTGTTAAAGTAATGAGTAAGTAACCAAAACTATACTGAGTTTCTCAATCTGATCTCATTCATTTTAATGTAACCACGCCCAGGAGCTACAATCGCTTTGTCATTCCAATCTCCACGTGAGACCCGTGCGACATGAACACGCCCACTACAGCTCATGTGCACATCGCGGAAGGACAGAGAAAACAAGACAAACAGCGCTGACTTCAGGGTTCACTTGTTTTCAAAATTTAACACAAAGTCCGTTCACATCTCTGTAGCTCTGTGCTCAATAATGTGTTTATTGTGTATATTTTAATTATACTGTGTTGTAAATAATAAAAAAAAAAAAATCATTTAAAAAAAACTGTGGCTGTGGTCACTATGGCTTGGATGGCCTTGTTTTAGAAAGTTTTTTTTCCCCCAAAACTAAGTAACCACTTATAAGTAGTTGAAATAATCACAAATATCAGAGCATGTCCAAACATCTCAGGGACCCCAAAATCCCCTCAGACTCCAGAGGTTTAAGGAACAGTCTACTTTATCATCCAGGAGATGAGCGAGTATTTGCTGAGCTCCGGAGCATTAAGAGACACCAAAGGTTATGCATCGAGTGTTGTAAGTGGCGGTCAAAACCAGCGACTCAACAGACGGTTGATCTTCCTCCTCCAAGGCTAAGACTATTTAAGCTTGCCTTTTTTTTTCTGCAGGAATGGACGCCGAACTGAGAAGAGATGGGGTCTCCTATTCAAGTGTCTCCCCACTCGTGCTGTGCACATAGAATTGTTGAACTCTATGGACAGTGATGCCTTTCTGATGGCGCTGAGAAGGTTCATTGGCCGACGTGGCCAGCCTGCAGAACTGTACTCTGACCAGGGCATAAACTTCAGAGGTGGAGATACCGAACTCAAGGAATCCTTCAGTAAACTCCGACCAAATCTGCAAATCAGCTGTTGGCCAAACAAAGGATCCGTTAACATTTCAATCCTCCGGCTGCTCTACACTTTGGAGGTGTGTAGGAGAAGGAGATCTGGTCAATTAATATTGCTATTTGTACAGCCCTCTGCTCAGAAACCTTGTCTGAGGAAGCACTTCTCACAGTTTTGATCGAGGTAGAAGCCATCCTGAATTCAAAGCCCCTCGGATACGTCTCGGCAGATTTAGCTGATCCAGATGCAATCACACCAAATTGCCTGCTGATGGGGCGGCCAGATGGTTCCTTACCCCAAGTAGTGTTCCCTGAGTCTGAACTCACCAAGAGGAGATGGAGGCACTCCCAGGTACTAGCCGACCAATTCTGGACAACGTTTATAAAACATTACCTACCATGTGGTCATGTTGGTTGACCCCCAACTACCTCGGTCACTTTGGCAAATCAGTAGAATCACGAAAGTCTTCCCAGAAGCAGATGGACATGTCCGGATGGTGGAGATTCGAATAAAAGACAAACTATATGTTCGGCCTATCACTCGCCTGATTGTGCTTTCTGAAATCCCTGAAGATGAAGAGCAGCAAGACATTAGAGATAGGCCATCGGAAAACCTGAATCACCTTTCAATGAAGCAAATTTGGGGGTGGCAGTGTTAGAAAGGCGGGGCTTAGAGCCCCTGTCAATCATAGCTGTGAGGCAGTATAATCAAGCGAGAGAGTGAGAGAGAGACATGTCCCGGGAGCAGGTGAGAAATAATCTCGCTTTGTGTGCTATTGTGTGCGTCTATGATACATAGAAAGTTCCCGCTCACCTCTATAGACTGTTCTTGTTCATTCTAATACTCTTGTGTGATGCTGAGGTTTGTCTGCTGTTGTCCAAGCATATAAAAGGAGTGAACGGCAAAGCCGAAGCAGTTATATTATTCCCGTGCTGTGTTCAGAAATATGACAGTTATTTGTATTTTCTTCCTTTCTGTATGCTTAGCCAGTTCATTATAATGTTATATCATGACTTATTACAGTGAAGTTCGAAAAAGAGTTTAATTGATTATTGTGAGAGATTTAGAGCAGGTATTCGGGCACTCGCAATTTGATATGCTGATTAGGTTTATTTGAAAGAGCAGCGCACTGGATTGTGTTTTATAGAATCACCGAATGTTGATACTGGATATTGTATTTACATACTAGTATATTGTATATCCACCGCCTGATCCACGCCTGTATTCTTACCGACACCCCAAGAGGAAGAAGGAAAATGAAAATAAGAACCACCAATTTTTATTTTCAAATGTCCTTAATGTCCTAAACACAGATCCTAAATGCTTTTCCATCATATTTAAATAGAAAATTACAAAATAAATATAGATATAATAATATATAATAATATCTTATTATCTTATCTGCATCTTAGTACTCTGGGTTACACCAGGACTAAATTTAGAAAATCAGTAACAGGTCTAACGCTGGTAGGAGTTAAACAAAACATCTCTCAGTGGATTGAGTCCCATCCAAAAGTAGAGATTAACAGAATACTCACTCCAGCTTACCAGATGGAAAATGCTCAACAACTCCCTCACATACTGCTTTGGTGGAGCCCACAAAGGCGGTCAGCTGCCTGTTCCATCCTGATGTTTGTTGTGGTCCGTGGATTCTGTGACGTCTTGCCTTGCGAAGAAAGACGCGTAGGAGAGTCAGGATAAAGCAATGTCTTTTTAATTTAAACACTGGAGTAACAGAGATCATAGCATGCACAATATAACATTAAATAAACTCAGACAGGTATAAATACACAGGCACTAACTGGACACAGCTGGGAAAACTGGCGGGGAAGAATCAAATAATAACTACATACAAACAGGAAAAACCATATAAGGGCATACACGTGGGGAAGAACCCAGCTGGAGCTGCCAGCTAAAGACTGTTGATGGCACTCCAGCGCCAGCAAACTGTTTTATGTCTGTTTTCACCCA
>JAUYWG010000478.1:0-14780 GCA_034779775.1 Enteromius afrohamiltoni | reverse complement strand
CGGGTAGGAACTAATATTCCGGGGAAGGTTCCCGCTGACGGCGGTCGGACGGAGCCACAGAGGACCGCCCCGTTACAATGGCATTACATAAAAGGGGCTTTGAGAGAAGAAAGATCTGATTAATTTGTTGTACTACTTCTTGTACTGCTGCATCAGATATATGCAAAATGGTTTGCATCTTAAGAAAGAGCAAGCCTATGTTACGTTCTAGCTGATTCTGTAAAACATCCAGGTTTTGAGTCTGGTCCTCTTCTTCATCTTGGTCAAATTCAGTAGAATCCACCCACTCATGGTGAGACACTGTATTTTGTATAACATCTTGAGGCAAATCTGCAGCTATGTTTTGAGTTTCAACTGCAATGGTTGGTTTTAAATCCCTCTGACTACTTAATTGGTGTGCTTTACATTTGTGAGCATTAAATGTGGAATAAACATGGCTCTCAAAATTGGACTCATTGTACGGACACTGAACCTTTTCATTATTTTTTAGATGATGACGCAAGTGGGTGAAGAACTCAGATTCTGAACAAGGTTCCTTAAATTCACAGAGTGAACAGTGAAATATTAAAGGAGATTCTTTTGATCCAATTGTTTGTGGTGCATCCACATGTTGGGAATGATTTTGTGTCAAATGTACCTTCAATGCATTAAAAGACTTGAACGAACACAAACAGTCTGTGTGAAGGCATGGAATTGGACAAGTTCGAGAGTAGCTTCAATTATTTATGCGATAATGCTTCAATAGAAGAGATCTCTTTTCACAGGAAAAAAAACAATACTTACACTTCCATTGCATGTCTCACCATCTAGTAAGATCTGCAAGTAAAAGAATATGTATTATTGTCATCATACCTCTAAAAAGGCATTCAAATATAAATCAGTGAATCAGAGTCTGGCACTGCACACATCTGCCCTCATTCTTGAAAGTTTCATGAAAATATACATGTTAGTTTCTTCTATCAACTATTACTGAAAATACAAATGCAGTCACACAGACAATATTAACTTATTTTTTGTTCAGTAGTTGTGAATGTAGGATGTGAGAAATAATTAAAAATATATTTTCTCACAATTTTAACTAAATGCAGTTTGCGTAAAAGAATACAGAACATTTGTATGTTTCAAGTACAATTTACATGTGCTTGGAAGCAGGTGTAAAACCTGCTAACATTTAGAAATCACTTTCATGAACCCAAAAATTTACATCAGATCGGAATGAACAACTTACACATTAACTGAATTTTCAAGAATGAGGCCATTCAAAACAAAAACTTAATTTAAAAAATGCAGCCACAGATGCAGTGATTGGCAAATGTTAGGCTCATTTCGATTAACACAATCCAGCACAATCCAACAATTTGATAAAAAAAATATAACATCCAATCTTGCTATCTATCTCTACTTTACTTACTCTGATTATTACACGGTCGATTACTGTATATTAAGCAACTTATAAAGATGACAAACACGAGATGACTCACCTTTCCATGTGCTTCTGCAATCGTAAGATGCACTTCCGCAAATCGACGCCACCTATTGGTGGAACTGTGCATAACCACTTATTTCAAAATACTCATTATTGTAAGTAAAGTTTAATCATACCTATTTAGTTTAGTCACTTTCTGTGCACAAAAGTTGTCATTACTTTGTTAAACCTAGTAAAGTCAACAAACTTATTCAAAATAAGTTATAATCACTTACTTTGTTTAGTAAGATCATCAGTTACATTTTACAGTGCATAATGGAACTCATTGTCTGAAACAGGCTTCAGCAAAGTTTTGGCAGCATTTTTACTATTATTTATTGGGGATACTCACATGGTCAAAATCCAGTATCCAGAAACCTTTTGCAGTAAAGTGTCACGAGCCGCGTCTCTGTGGCTCTCTCCGGACGACAGCAGCGGGAACCTTCCCCCGAGTACTGAGTTCCTACCCGGACCCTTTTCTCCCACGTACCTTGGCCGCTTCCGCTACCCCCTCCCCGCCATTTTGTGGCCTTTATAAACAGAGATCGGACGCTTCTTCTACGCGAAGTTTTGATTTGCCTTGCAGTCATTTCCGAGCGTTTATTCCCGTCGATCTACCCGTGTTTACTTTGCTTTGTTTTTGGACTTTGATTCCTGCTGCCTGCCCCGACCTTCTGCCTGGACTTTGTTTACGTTTAATGGATTTCCCTGTTTGCTACTGTTAGCCTGTGTTATTGACCTCCGCCTGTTTGACTATGCTTAATAAACGCCTGCTCATGGATCCAACTGCCTCAGGTGATTCGTCACAGAAAACTTCGCCGTCACCGGATCCAGCGGCGTTTTACCACATGATGGGTGAGATGGGCCGTCAGGCCTCCGTGCTGTCCTCCCACCAGACCCAACTCGAGAAGCTCACCAATCTGACGGATGAACTGGTACGCTCCATTCAGGCCCTCACCACCTCAACCGCGGCCCTGACACAAGCCGCGCCGCCGGCCACACTTCCAGCCACGGCCGCACCCGCTACGACCATCAACCCGGCCCGGTTGTCGCTACCGGAGAAGTACAACAGCGCTGCAGGCAAGTGTGAGGGTTTCCTTCTCCAGTATGAGATCTATATGAACCAGCAACCGCATTGTTTTACTTCCAACGAAAGCAAGGTTTCGTTAATTTGCTCGCTGCTCACCAGGAAGGCCCTGGATTGGGTAACCGCTCTCTGGAAGGGCCGCAACATGACTTTCCCGCCATACCGCAGATTCCTCAGGGAGTTCCGTGAGGTGTTCGACCACTCCGTGGATGGCGGCGATGCTAAAGATGAGATCCTTATGCTCAAGCAAGGCACTTCCTCCGCGGCTTGATTATACAATGACGTTCCGCACGCTAGCTGCTCAGACCGGCTGGGACGCTGATCCACTCCTCACTATTTACCGGCGCGGTCTCAGGGAGGACTTGCAGACTGAGTTGGCCAGCCGGGACCAGGATAAAACGCTTACTGAGTTCATGGAGCTGGCTATTCGAACCGACTAATTCTCGCAAGCCAAGCCGTCCCGTTGTTACCCAGGCTCCAGCCCAGCTTACCACCCAGTAAACCTATGCAGATCGGTTCTACCCAACTCTCCCGGGAGGAATGTGAGCGGCGACTTCAACTCAACCTGTGTCTCTACTGTGGTCTCGCTGGACACATCCGAGCTACCTGCCCCACTCAGCCTCCGCTACCAAGAACATATCGGGTGAGTGCAGTCTCTCTTGGTCCAGCTCTAAAGTTGGCAGTCACTCTCATAGTTAATGGCACTGAAGTACACACCGGGGCTCTGATTGACTCAGGTGCGGCCGGGAACTTTATTGATGTTTATTGATGTGTGATGCTACTTCTCCAAGCTGGACCTGCGCAGTGCCTATAACCTGGTAAGGATCCGAGAGGGCGATGAGTGGAAGACGGCCTTCTCAACAACGACCTTCGGCCTGTCCAACAGTCCCGCCGTCTTCCAGTCACTTGTGAACGAGGTATTCAGAGAAATGCTGAATAAGTTCGTAATTGTGTACATTGACGACATCCTCGTGTACTCACCAGACCTCCCCAGTCACGTACGTCACATGAGGAGGGTCCTCCAGAAGCTCATTGAACACCAGCTCTACGCGAAGATGTCTAAATGTGAGTTCCACCGCACCAAGATCGCGTTCCTGGGTTACATCATCAGTGCGGAGGGAGTGGCGATGGATGAGGGCAAAGTAACGGCCGTCACCAACTGGCCGCAACCCCAGACCCTTAAGGAGCTCTAACGTTTCTTGGGATTCGCTTCCAAGATCTAAAAAGACTATTCACCACAGCCCCCATTCTGCAACACCCGGACCCTGAAAGACAATTCATCGTTGAAGTTGATGCCTCTAACTCTGGCATAGGAGCCATTCTGTCACAACGTCAAGGGAACCCAGCCAAGCTTTACCCCTGCGCCTTTTACTCACGCAAGCTCACGCTGGCAGAACGCAATTACGACGTGGGTGATCGAGAGCTCCTTGCACTCAAGGCAGCCCTTGAAGAGTGGCGACACTGGCTGGAGGGATGTCGAGAACCCTTCCTGGTGTTTACCGACCACCGCAACCTGGAGTATCTCCGAAGTGCCAAGAGACTGAACGCACGGCAGGCTCGGTGGTCTCTGTTCTTTACACATTTTGAGTTTCTGATTACCTACCGCCCTGGTTCCAAGAACACTAAAGCGGACGCTCTCTCAAGACAATACGATACACCCAGCCTACCTACCCAACCTGAGAATATAATTCCACCATCACTCATTCTGGCACCCGTACAGTGGGACATCATGAGGGAGATTGTGGAGGTCCAGGGAACAGACCCTGTTCCGCCAGGATGTCCGCCGACCAAGACATTCGTTCCCGAGCCCCTTCGTGCACGAATCCTACACCTGGTCCACGACAACCCCAGCGCGGGCCATCCTGGAAATGGCCAACACTCCCGGCCGACGTCTCGGTCTTTGTAAGGGCTTGTACTACCTGCCAAGCCTCCAAATCCTCCAGGCAACGGCCCGCCGGCCTGCACTGTCCGCTGTCACGAGCCGCGCCTCTGTGGCTCTCTCCGGACGACAGCAGCGGCAACCTTCCCCCGAGTACTGAGTTCCTACCCGGACCCTTTTCTCCCACGTACCTTGGCCGCTTCCATTTATGGAAATTTTTTCCATAAAGCTCCCCAACATGTTTTGTAAACGTTGCCAGCAGTGTGTTTGCGTACTTGTTAAATGAAGAACACAGCTGAGGACTGATAAGAATGCACATACCTTTATAAAATAACATAAAGTTATTATACAAAGTACTCTCTAAATATCGTGCCGTAGCAACAGAACCAGTATACAACAGGAATTGTCTAAGTCGGTAGCTTTCCAACGGTCTAATTCCCTCAAAGATCGTGGCTTCCTTGCAAACTCAACATGTATGTATGCACGCATCTGAGTCAGACTGAGTCAGATACGGTCCACAAAACTGGAGGAAAAAGCGGAATTTCAAAGGACCTTTCAGCCAAAGCTGTAACAATTTGCGCATGACACCTAAACATGCAAGGTGCGTGTAGTCTAGAGGGAATCTAGTCACCATGCCCATGTCTTGACCAGAAAACCCATGTGGTCCATCATGATGATGTTGATGTTTGTATTTTTTACAAACACTCTAGCCGGGGTATCACACACAACAAAATCCAGTTTATAGAAAACCCTTTTTCCTTTAAAACAGACTCCTTCCTGCAGTTGCTTTAATTCGTGGGTAAAGTCTCTCAAGAATTCATCAGGGGCATTTGTTTTTTTTGTACCACAAAAGAGCCCGATAACAACAGGTTCTTTCATTGGGATATTTAACAAAAGTCCTAAAATGGGCCATAACTGTAAATTTGTACTCCTAAACGATGGAAGGCCATCAATATTTATCTGCAATTTGAAAGTAAAGCCATCTGCAACCTTTTCAATTAGTTGGGTTAGGGTGTTACAGATGCTGTCAGGATACCTCTATAATGATACAACCCACCACATTTCTGATGGATCTTATATTTGGTTTTTGTTTTAAGGATGGTTATAGCATCCTTTGGCAGTTCTGGGTGGTACAATCTCAAAAAAATAAGAAGGGCTGTGAGGGCAACTAAAGAAACACCAAACTCTATAGACCAGTTGGCTAGTCTTTCAACCAGGCTGGCTTATCTGCAAGCTCTGATTCTGACTCAGATTCAGTGTCAGGCTCTGAAACATTTTGTGTTTTAGTCAATCTTCCAAGATCACCTGAGCAAACTGAATCTAAATGCTCATCTGTCTGAGAGGGTCTTGAGTCATTGTCATTGGTAGTGGAATATGTGTCAGCTTTGTAAGCTGAAGTTGGCTCTGGTTGTAAGTCTTCTGCAATGTCACACAGTCTTTTTTCAAGTGAAACTCGAGTCCTTCGTCTGACTCCAGAAGTTGTTAAAGGTAATTCTCTTCTTTTTATTGTCTCTAAAAAGACCAAATTATAACCAATAAAAATCTTTACAGGGTTTGACAATCAGCAAATTAATTTCAAAGGATAGTTCACCCCAAAAAAAAAAAAAAAAAGTTTATCTGCTTACCTCCAGGGCAACTCAAACCATTGCAGTCTGTCAGACATATAATGGCAGTCAATGGGATCCACGGCTTTGAGTTAAAAATAAACATACACAGACAAAACCAAATGAAACCCTGCGGTGTTAAGACATAAAACATTTCACCGCAATGTCCACCCTAAATGTGCATGCCAACGCATAATGCTGCAATGTGCTCTGGCATAGTAGACGCACGCGCAGAACAAGATCACTTCTGCGCATGCGTCAACATGCTCTGGCACAGTGCATTCATGCTTTAACTGTTATGAACACGCTCAGGACAGGTGGACTTTGTGGTGGATCAGAGGTAAAAAATGCTATAAATACTGTTCAGTTTCTTGCACAGACAACGTTTTGTGTCCTAAAGGATGAGTTCACTTTCATAATAACAATGCAATAATAATATACTCACCCCCTTGTCATCCAAGATGTTCATGTCTTTCTTTCCTCAGTCGTAAAGAAATTATGTTTTTTTGAGGAAAAAATTTCAAGATTTCTCTCTTTATAATGGATAAGGATGGTGCCCTGAAGTTTGAACTTCCGAAATGCAGTTTAAATACATAAGACTCTAAACGATCCCAGTCGAGGAGGAAGGGTCTTATCTAGCGAAACCATCGGTTATTTTCGAAATAAATTGACAATTTATTAACCTCAAATGTCTCATCTCTATACAATTATGGTATACAGTTAGGGTATGTGGAAAAACTCCCATCTCATTTTCTTCCTTAACTTCAAAATCATCTTAGATCGCTGCAAAAGTACCAACATGCAAAGTGAACAAAGTGACCGACAAAGTGAACATACAAAGAAACTAAAAAAAAAGGTAAAAACAGCATTGTAGGATGGTTTTGATATTCAGGGTTCTTACACCTTCTGTTAAAATTCAAGCCCTTTTCAACACTTTCAAGGTACATTTTCAAAATTTTCCAGCACTGTGGTAATTTAAACGTTCACATACATGAGTTCTTAATTTCTGATTTCGGTGTAGCACAGTGCTAAAAAGCATTTAAATTATCTAAGTGCTAAAAAATTTAGATAAATTAAGGGTTATAATTATATGTTAAAATTAAATAAATTATCTTTAAGATATACAAAACCTAGAATTTGGAAGTAAGCTCGAGAAACAAATTTATTGTAGTTCATTTCCATTCTATTCATTTTAGGTAAGTGAAAGGGATTATGGGAGTTGTATGAAGGTTTGTTTACAATTGTTTGTTTCAAGGATGTGTTTAAATTTATTCTAAGGTTTTTTTGTTTAAAGAATTTCATTGGTAAAGTGAAATGTATAATGCAACATTTAATATTTGATGTTTGGTGGTAAAAAATAATAATAACATTTTTTGTGCAATATGACTTTTGTATGCATGGTATGTCACGTGAGGAAAAAAAAGGACGGGAGAAGCTGGGATAGTTGAGGCGGAGTTGCGTTGAGGACTAGCTCCGTGCTTTAGTAGTTAAACTGTAAAATAGAACGTGACAAACGTTGTATATTTGCCAGTTTGGACTTCATGTTTTGTGCACACAATCGAACTGAGTTGTGAACTTTGATACCGAAAACTTTGTAGTTATTGACGTTTTGCAAAGCTAACATTTCGCCGCCGAGAGGATGCCTGTCGAGTGAGGGATTTCCAGTCCATGGACATCGCGTGTGAGAGACTGCCTATCGGTGACGGCTTGGTAATCGACGGAAGAGCTATCAGTTGGGATTAAGGTATCTCTAATTGTTTTTGTTTGCTCCTAAGAGAGTGAAGGGGTCATTTTGTTTATTGGCCACGCCGAACACAAGCTACGCTCCAGGCCTGCAACAGTTAACTGTGGTGTTTCTAGCTCCTTTGCTGGCTAGTACTGGGTTGGGTGAATCGTGTGTGTGTGTGTGTGTGCGTGTGTGTGTTTCATGCTGAAAATTCAAATTTGAGGTTCGAGGTGATTTAATTTCATTCAATAAGCTAAGTGAGTGTGTGTTGAATACTTGGCTTCGTTGATACATTTTGTATCTTATTTTTCTGTTATAGTGAGAACTTATTCTTTTGGTGAATTTGATATTTGATATCTTCAGTAAACCCTATTGTTATTTTACATTTGATAACTTGAGTCTTGAGTATTCATTTAGTGTAAGACCTCGTTGAGTAGTAGATTTAATATGTAAATTATATTTCCTGTGAAACAATGGTTTAAGTCAGTTACACAAAAGTAAATACACAGGGTTGTGGTTTAACAGTTTATTGGTTATTCTAAGCACATGTAAAGTTATATAAACAGACATTTAAACAGGAGGTCAGCCAACAGAAATTCTATATATTATATACAGTTAACTAGGATTTATTTAAGAACCCAGGAACGCCCTTTAGTACCAGGAGATAGGCCTAGGGGGCGCTACACAAATTGGAGGCACCGCTGGGATAGTATTTTTTTTTTTCCCTTCCTGTTAACGTTGATGATGCTCCCGAGAGCACTAAGTTGAATTTACATTGATGTCTTTGATCTGGAGTGTGAAGAAAAAAATGGAATTAGGAAACAGTTCTGCTTTGCAACAAGAGCTGCTGGATTGGTGTAATGATGCCTTGGTTCAGCCCGATCATGCATTGCTGTTGCTGGATGTTCCAACTGATGCTGACATAGCCTTTATTGAGAGCACAATGGAAACTTTGGCAAAGTATGTGTTCGCTCTTCGAAAGAAGGCCCGTCTAAAACAAGTTTGCTGGTGCTGTGTGAATGTCGCGAAAAAATTGATCCTCCTCGTGCCCCTGCTGAAGTATTTCCTAGGGATGGTGATCCTCCATGGAAGATTGTGGTTGTCAGAGACCAAGAGCCTGACCCTGATGATTTTTCAGCAAAACTCAGAAAACTTCTACAAGATGAAGGCAAATCTATGACCGATGTTCAAGCTTTGTTTTCCCCTGTTCCTACTAGTTCTCCTGAAGCAGTAATTCGTGCAGTTGGTGAGCTTTTGGAAAAGACCACAAAGCGTTCTGGGGATTCCACTGCTTACAAGCGACTGCGTGTTTTCTCAGGTGTGGTACCTACCCCGGGGGGAGAAGAAGCCATGGAGAATTGAATAGAGCAAGCTAAGTTGATGATAGCAGAAAGTGATTGCGCTGAAAAAGAGAAGCGTAAGCGCATGTGGAAAGTTTAAAGGGTCCTGCCCTTGAGATCATCAAGGCAGTTAGATTGTCTAATGGCGATGCTAGTGCATCTGAGTACCTTGTTGCGCTTGAAAGTGCATTTGGGACTTCGGTGTCCGGTGAAGATTTGTATTTTGCGTTCAGACTTCTTCGCCAGAACACCGGTGAAACACTGTCTGAGTTTCTCCGTCGAATGGAGAGGTCATTGACTAAAGTGGTTCAGAGAGGTGGACTGTTACCTGCACAAGCTGACCGGGTGAGAATTGAGCAACTTCTTCGTGCCGCTGTAGAGTCCGACTTGATGTTGCTGAAGTTGCGGCTTAGAGAGAGAAAAGAGTCCCCTCCTACTTTCTTGAAACTACTGAACGAGATTCGGGAGGAGGAGGAAAATTAAGTCGCCCGGGGTAAGCTTGAGGCAACGGTGAAACCTGTGCTCCCTAAAGTGTCGCTATCACCAAAACTCACTGAGATTCAAGCATTGAAAGCTGAGGTCAAGGAGCTGCGTGCCAAGCTGGAAGAGTCACGCAAGGCCCTGGAATCACCTAAAGCCCCAGAACCAAAAGATCACTTCTGAGAGTGCTGAAGCACGAATAGACCCTGAAGTACAGAGCTTGAAGACTCAAGTCCAGCAACTGCAAAAACAGCTGACTGTAATGAAAGTAGAGAGCAGTGCAACCCCAAGAAGAACGACATTTCAGCGGCAAGCTGTGAGCTCTTATGAAAGAAACAGGACCTCAGTCAGCCGTGATGATTTCTTTTGTTACCGATGTGGTGGCGATGGGCACATTACCAGCCAGTGCCCAGAATCAGAAAACCCCCCGGAAGTGATCTGAAAGTTGCTTCGTGCACTAAAGAGAGCCAAGGGTGGGAGGAGTGAGCCGAGTCCCCATCCGACTGTGAGCAAAGCTGCAAGAAGAGCCGTGTTCGTAAACTTGCTCAAAGCAACCTTCCTAGTGGTTTGGTAGGTCCTGCCTCCACTATTTGCATTAAGATCAATGGCTATTCATGTAATGCCTTATTGGACAGTGGATCTCAAGTCACAATAATATTTGACAAATGGCAAAAGAAATACCTGCCCAATGTTCCCATCCACCCCATCACTGGTCTTTCAATATGGGGTTTGAGCTCATCCAGTTACCCATATCAAGGCTACATAGTAGTAGATGTGGAGTTTCCAGCCCCACTTACAGGAGTGAGTGACTCTATCTCCGTGTTAGCATTAGTTTGTCCCAAGCCAAGTGGCCCAGACCATATTCCTGTCATCATTGGGACTAATGCCAACTTATTCCATCGTTTAGCCGCTCTGTGTAAAGATGCTGACATTCCAGACTCACATGCTCACGTTCTCAGAATTTTGCCACAGATAAAACAAGAGAAACTCTCCCATAGCCAGGAGATGGATGTGGAAAAGCCGAAGGGGGAAGTAAAATGGATGGGTCCCGGTCCTCTATCTGTTCCTGCCAGAGGTGAACGATATGTTGTCTGCAAAGTTGGATGCAAGGAACCCTTAGAAAAAGACATTGTCATGGTTGAAACACCTCTTTCGGTGGCCCTACCTGCTGGAGTGCTCATTCAGCCGGTGGTGTTAACGTCATCTGAGCTAAATGTCAACAGTTTCAAAGTACTGCTAAGAAATGAGACACTGAGAGCAGTCACTCTGTTACCTGGAACCGTTCTTGCTCATGTGTATGCCACTGACACAGTTATGATGGCACAGAGATCTACATCAACCTCTAAGGTTCTTGATGAGACGTTGTTTGACTTTGGTGAATCTCCGATTCCAGAGATTTGGAGAGAAAGGCTGCGTCAGAAGCTGTCCACCAGAGGTAATGTATTCTCTCTGGAGGAGTGGGATGTGGGTCTCGCCAAGGGTGTGGAGCACCATATAAGACTCAGTGACCCCCGACCGTTTAGAGAAAGATCCAGACGCATAGCCCAGCGGATATAGATGACATACGCCGCCACCTGAAAGACCTGCTGGCAGCAGGCATTATCAAAGAATCAAGAAGCCCATATGCATCGCCAATAGTAATTGTCCGAAAGAAGAACGGAAGTGTTCGCATTTGCATTGATTATTGCACGTTGAACTGCAGAACAATCCCTGATCAGTACACCACTCCGCGGATTGACGATGCCTTGGATTGCCTGTCCAGTAGTCAGTGGTTTTCTGTGCTAGACCTCCGGAGTGGGTACTACCAGATACCCATGTCTGAGGAAGACAGGGAAAAAACAGCCTTCATATGTCCTCTAGGGTTCTATGAATTTCAACGGATGCCCCAAGGCATAACTGGAGCCCCAGCAACCTTTCAACGGTTGATGGAGAGAGCTGTGGGTGACATGCATCTGCTTCAGCTGATTGTCTATTTGGATGACATCATAGTATTCGGACGAACCTTAGAGGAGCATGAGGAACGACTACTGAAAGTGCTTGACAGACTTGAAGAGTGTGATCTGAAAATATCACTTGACAAGTGCCAGTTTTGTCAGCCGCAAGTAAGGTATGTTGGACACATAGTTTCTGCGTTAGGAATAGCCACAGATCCTGAGAAAGTGAGTGCTGTCAAGAACTGGAAGTTGCCTACAGATCTGAGATCTTTAAGATCATTTCTCGGATTCTGCGGATATACTCATCCATAGTTCGACCACTCACTGAGCTCACAAAGGGCTATCCGCCTAAAAACAGGCACAAGGCTGCCCAAAAGAAGATGCATTATTTCAAAGAGGGAGAGCCTTTTGGGGAGCACTGGGACGAAGAGTGCACCAAGGCATTTAATAACATCATTCATTGTCTCACTCATGCCCCAGTGCTAGCATTTGCTGACCCCTCGCAACCATATGTACTCCATGTAGAATATCCTGATGGTCTGAGGCCTGTTGCTTTTGCAAGCCGCAAACTCAGTGCCCCTGAGCAGCACTATCCCATTCATCAGTTGGAATTTCTCGCATTGAAATGGGCGATTGTGGACAAGTTCCATGATTATCTCTATGGGGCTAAGTTCACAGTGAGAACAGATAATAACCCACTCACATACGTCCTAACGACGGCCAAGCTCAATGCAACTGGACATAGGTGGTTGTCAGCTCTTGCCACCTACGATTTCAAAGTCCAATACAGACCAGGTCGACACAACATTGATGCTGATCTGCTCTCCCGTCAGTTCCCATCCACTGGAGTGTCACCTGACTGGGGTGAGATATCTTCCCCTGGGGTTAAAGCCATCTGCCAAATAACCACTCCATGCCTGGAAGCTGAGTCAAACAGACTTATAGATCACTTAGGAGGCAATTCCCAGAGTGTTCCTAGTGTCTATGCCTGTCCAACTCAATTGGAGATAAGCCACTTGGAACAATTGAGCCACCATGATTTGAGAAGAGCTCAAGAAAAAGATTCAGTCATAGGTGCAGTAAAGAAAGCAGTCGAGGCTGGTCAGTTTCAGTCTATGGCCAAGAATCAAGATCCAAGTATAGTACTCCTGCAAAGACAAAGTCCCAAGCTGATGGTAAAGAATCACCTTCCCTTCAGAGTGGTAAACCAACAGTCTGGAGACAAAAGACAACAGTTAGTCTTACCTGAGAAATATCGTCGGATGGTTGAACGGACTACTTAACTTCTGAAGGAACGATTTTACTGGCCGAGAATGACCACTGAAATTGAGAGTTACGTCAAGAATTGTGGAAGATGCATCGCAAGGAAGTCAATTCCACAACGAGCTGCTCCATTGAGTTAAATCACAAGTAGAGGCCCACTTGACCTAGTTTGTATAGACTTCTTGTCTATTGAGCCAGACTCCAGAGGGATTGCCAATGTGTTGGTCGTAACAGATCATTTCACCCGCTACGTCCAAGCTTTCCCATGTAAAGATCAAAAAGCTATGACTGTAGCCAAGACCCTGTTTGAGAAATTCTTTGTGCATTATGGATTACCTTCACGAATCCATTCTGATCAGGGACGAGACTTCGAAAGTCGCCTTGTCAAAGACCTGTGTGTGATGTTGGGCATCCGTAAGTCTCGAACCTCACCTTACCATCCGCAAGGTGATGCACAACCAGAAAGGTTCAACAGGACACTATTGTCAATGCTAGGAACTTTGGATCCTGCTAGAAAGTCAAAATGGAGTCAGAGCATCAGTCAATTAGTCCATGCGTACAACTGTACAAAGAATGAGGCTACTGGCTATTCGCCATACCTACTCATGTTTGGAAGAGAAGCCCGCTTGCCCATTGATGTATGCTTTAACACTTCTGTTGATGGGAAGGATGCAGTGAAGTACCAAAAGTATGTGGAGGAAATGAAAAAAGAACTGCAGAATGCTTACAAGCTTGCATCTGATGCTTCACAAAAGAATCATGATAGGAACAAGAAAAACTTTGACAGAAGAGTGAGACATCATACTCTGGAGCAAGGAGACAGAGAGAGACAGAGGGCGTGCGTCAAGAAAGACCAGCCGATCACACTACAGCCACACGTGCAGACTTAAGAATGAATATGAAACCAATGCAACTGTATATTCAAGCACTTTCAAGCATTTTTCTAAACTTGAAAACACTACATTAAAATTCAAGCATTTTAAGGAATTTAAGCACCTGAACGAACCCTGGACATTGAAGACATAAACGAGATGGGATTATTTCGATATCCCCTAATTCTACTTGGTTTTGTCTGTGTATGTTTTTTTGACTCTCAAAGCTGTGGGTGTAACGAAGCAGACAAATTCAGGAGTTAAATGATAATAATATTTATTCAACAAGATGAGAATGTAAACAAAGGTAAGTAAACTTAAATTCTTCCAATTCTGGTTATTCAAAATAACAAACTGAAAAGTCTCTTTTGGGTTCAGGTTGGAGACAGACAGTAGAACACAGCCACACATCACGGAGCTTACTACAAGAAGACAGGTAAGGAGCAAGGTAAGTATGAGTTAGGAAGGAGCAAGATAGAGTCCACTTTCGTAGTACGAGCTTGGACAGGGAATGAACTGTGGTGTGTGGTCTTATAGGGTGCTTGATGGTGCTGGGAATCAGTGTCAGGTGAAGAATCCAGTACTCCGGTGATTGTGATCGCTGAGTGAGAGAGAGGGTGGAGCCTGGTGTAGAGACTGGTGTGGATGTTACAATGGATCCCATTGACTGCGATTATATGACTGAAAGACTGCACCGGTTTGAGTTAAAAATCTTTGTTTTTGTTCTACTAAAGAAACAATGTCACCTACATCTTGGATGCCCTGGGGGTAAGCAGATTTTTCAAATTTTCATTTTTAGGTGAACTATCCCTTTTACTGTTATTAGCTTTTTTTATTGGGTATGCCGCTGGTATGAAACGGCATGACTGCTAGATGACTGTCAAGACAGGTAAACTGTTCAGAATGCTTAGTGTGAAGTTGTTTTAATGAGCATTTCTCAAGAAAAGCTGCAAGCCATAATTAGCCCTAATAGTAATTACACAAAGCGGCATCATTATATACATTGATAAAATCTTGATTTATTCCAATGATCCAGATACCCACGTTCAGCAAGTACGTATCGTACTCGAGAGACTTATAAAACACAGACTCTATGCCAAATTAACCAAGTGTGACTTCCATCAGACCAA
>JAUYWG010000477.1:0-14785 GCA_034779775.1 Enteromius afrohamiltoni | reverse complement strand
TAATAGTCTATAAGAATGTTTTAACAATATACATGACTACTGTGAACCTGAGACCATTGAAACACTCATCTTTAGACTGTTCATTTGAATCTAAATATGAAAATTAAAAGACAATATCTCCACCAGATATTACACTTTGAGTTTTAGTGATTTTCCATGAAGATTCTTGGTGCGCAGGAGGTAGTGAATTGGGAGGGGGGAGATCGTAAACGGGGTCATACAGTCACAGAGTGTTTGCTTTCTGTCCTGAGGGTCAGAGTTTGTTGTCTTTGAAGATCTCAGATTAGTTATATTGTGTGCCATCTGCGAGCATGCGAGGTATCCTCCTCCAGCTTTCCCGGGAGGATTAAATTCCTTTAAAGTTCTTCATATTTATTTTACTTTTAAAATAACTTAATTTTCCACAATATTGTTCTGGTCATGTCAGCTATAATTTACACTTATTAATGAAAGAGAGGCCAATTCCTAAATTCTGAATATACACAACATTACTAGTCATTTTATAATAAAATTACAAATAGATTAAAATAGATTTTTTTAATAAAGAAATAGTAGGGTTGCATCCCCTACTAAATGAAATCATGGTTATGCTAAAATATATTATATATTTTATAATTATATATATATATATTAAAAAAATGGCACATAATTGTTTCAAGGTTGTGGACGGAGTTTACAATATCAATCATATGACAATATACTGTTGATCTTGAGCCAGGACCATTACTGCTGCCCGCTGAAACTGTACATAAGAATGAGAATGTAATCTTATGTTTAAATCCATTACACTTATTATTTCTTGTAAATACTAACAATATGATAAATTACCTTAAACTTGTGAAAACAAATTTCCATTTGCCTGAACTCTCCATGTCACTTTTGTTTCCTTTTCTATCCCCCATTCCTTCAGCTTCTGTTTTGTCTGAAGAAAAATTATGTAAAATTATCTGGCACTTCCAATATTACAACAAAAAAACAATTGTCAATGAATGGAGGTGCTTAACATAATATATGTATATATATTATGCTTAACATAATATATGTATGTATGTATGTATATATATATGTATATATATATATATATTATCAACCTTAGCAGGGAAAAAATCGAATCAAATATTACATGAGTTATTACTAAAATTAGAGACAATATGTAAAAAAATGTATGAACAATATGGACAAGATTTTGCCAGAATGTGTTGCAGGGTTTGGGGAAAAAAATCTAACATGAAACTGTCACTCATTTAGTTTAAAGGGATAGTTTCCTTTAAATTAATAATTTCTCTTATTGGATTTCATAAAAACATTTTCATTTGTGTGATGAAAATGAACAAGAGTGTAAAGAGTTTGGAATGACTTGAAAGTAATTGTTGCTGAATATGAGTGTTTATTCTTGTCATTATAAATTATTGACAGTCTATTCTCCCATATGATGTTGTTCAGTTAAAAGTGCAAATAAAGGTGATTGATTAATTGATATTGACAGAATTTTCATTTTGGGGTGAACTATCTCTACCAATATTGGTTTATATATAATTCAAACAACCACAACAGAATATGCTCCCATATGGTGCATATTGAGAATCTCATGGTGAATCAGAATCAACAGTCTCCTGTCACCCGTAGAGCAGACTAATTTGGAGAACCGTGACAGACTATGGATATACAGTGAGGTCAATAAGTATTGATCACCCTTGTGATTTTGCAAGATCTCTTACTCCAGAACCTTGATGTGCAACGGAGTCACTTGTTAAATCATCTAAACCAACAGCATGTATGTTAGACCCTATTCTATCTAATTTATTAAAAGAGATGCTTCCAGAAGCCATAGACTCTCTTTTGTCTATTATTAATTCATCATTGTCTTTAGGATATGTCCACAAAACCTTCATACTGGCTGTAATTAAGCCTCTCAAAAAACGCAACTTGAGCCCAAAGATTTAATTAATTACAAAACTATCTCAAATCTCCCTTTTCTGTCAAAGATACTAGAAAAGGTAGTATACTCACAATTGTACAGAAAACGGTATCTGTATCTTCGAGGATTTTCGGTCAGGATTTAGACCATATCATAGTACTGAGACTGCTCTAATTAGAGTTACTGGCTGTGACTGCGGAACAGAATCCACGGGGAACTGGAATAGCTTTCCGGGCCGTGACTCGGGAACAGCACTTGAGAATGGCTCTCTGGACTGTAACTGTAGAACGGAATCCGCAAGGAACTGGATTGGCTCTCCCAGCCGTGAGTTGGGAACAGGAATGGGGAGTGGCTCTCCTGGCCGTGACTCAGGACGGGCTTGCTTAGTTAGGGACACCAAATTTCTAGTGATTATTGTTGTCTTCACTACAGAGACCGTCTCTGCACTTGATAAATAAATAGTGTCGCCACTTGCACTAGAGAGCACGACAAGACAAGAGAGTGCAGTGAAGAACAAACCCCAGAGGGTGGATTTATTGACAAAAAGGTGAGCAGAAATGTAGACAATACGTGAAAGTGCGGTGCTCTGTGTGCTGATTCCTCTTTCTCTCTCTTCTCCTCTTTAGGTGCTGGTGATCGGTGCAAGTGCATTCAAACTCGGGCTTCCTCTGTCACGATGACTCTGTAAAGGTAAGTAGAGAGAGTGGGTAAGTACAGGGATCTTAGCTGTGTTTTGATCCGTCTTTTATACTCATCCGGCCATGATTGATTGACCCGAGATGATCCGTTCCAGGTGTGAGTTGTTGGTTTCCAGGGCGACACTGATGTCTTCCCGCCACACTAGTTAAATTGGCTCTCCTGGTCAGGACTGCGGAACGGAATCCGCAAGAGATTGGATCGGCTCTTTTGGCTGTGACTCAGGAATGGGACTCGGGAATGGCTCTCCTGGCCATGACTGCGGAACGGAATCTGCGGGGAACTGGATCAGTTCTCCTGGCCGTGACTGCGGAACGGAATCCGCAAGGAACTGGATTGGCTCTCCCAGCCGTGAGTTGGGAACAGGAATGGGGAGTGGCTCTCCTGGCCGTGACTCAGGACGGGCTTGCTTAGTTAGGGACACCAAATTTCTAGTGATTATTGTTGTCTTCACTACAGAGACCGTCTCTGCACTTGATAAATAAATAGTGTCGCCACTTGCACTAGAGAGCACGACAAGACAAGAGAGTGCAGTGAAGAACAAACCCCAGAGGGTGGATTTATTGACAAAAAGGTGAGCAGAAATGTAGACAATACGTGAAAGTGCGGTGCTCTGTGTGCTGATTCCTCTTTCTCTCTCTTCTCCTCTTTAGGTGCTGGTGATCGGTGCAAGTGCATTCAAACTCGGGCTTCCTCTGTCACGATGACTCTGTAAAGGTAAGTAGAGAGAGTGGGTAAGTACAGGGATCTTAGCTGTGTTTTGATCCGTCTTTTATACTCATCCGGCCATGATTGATTGACCCGAGATGATCCGTTCCAGGTGTGAGTTGTTGGTTTCCAGGGCGACACTGATGTCTTCCCGCCACACTAGTTAAATTGGCTCTCCTGGTCAGGACTGCGGAACGGAATCCGCAAGAGATTGGATCGGCTCTTTTGGCTGTGACTCAGGAATGGGACTCGGGAATGGCTCTCCTGGCCATGACTGCGGAACGGAATCTGCGGGGAACTGGATCAGTTCTCCTGGCCGTGACTGCGGAACGGAATCCGCAGGGAAATGGATCGGCTCTCCTGGCCAGGACTCGGGAACAGGATTCGGGAACGGCTCACCTGGCCGTGGCTGCAGAACGGAATCCAAGGGGGACTGGATTCTTAGGGCTCGGTATGCGCTTATGGGGAGCTGGCCCTGGACGCCACTCAGAAGAAGCAGGCCCAGATGGACATTTCGCTTCCTTTGACTATGATTCCACGGATTATCCTTCTAACCTGGTATGTTAATCGGACTGATGTTTATGTCTCTGTATAGACCTACTGCCAGCCTTATCGTTTATGCCTCTCGGATTGCCCTTGTGTATGACGCCCGATCGGACTGCCTTCCTGATGTTGACCAAATGCCTGAGCTGTTTAACCTGTCTCTGCCTTGTGCTTTTAATAAACATCTCCAAATGGATTCACATTCTGTGTCACCGCCCTTTGTTGCATAATTTTAAAGGGATAGTTCACCCAAAAATTTGGTGTTTATCTGCTTACCCTCAGTGCATAGGCACATCTGGCACATAAATATATACACATAGATATAGACGTAGATCCTTATGTATAGCAGCCCATAGAAACGGTCACTAATGAGGCATCTATGCATAGATATGTGTGCCTATGTGCCAGCATCACGCGCTAGGTGTTGTGAATGAGATCAGGAAATTGTGGTGAATAAGAGGTAATAAATTATTTAAATACTGTTAGGTTTTTTGCAAAGACCAATCGTTTTGTATATCTTCTTAATTCAACCTTAATACCTCAATATACCATCATAAGCTTTAGGGTTTCATTGGTTTCGTCTGTGTGTGTTTCTTTTTTTTTTGACTCTCAGAGCTTTGGGACGTTTGTTTGCTTTGTTAGTTTATTTTCTCAAAACTTAGTAACCACGCATAATATTTTTTTCTAAAAAAATGCAAACATGTACATCCATCCTGGTCACATTTTATTGTAGCACAGTTTCTGCTGTATACAAAAACAATTATGTGTCAATAGTATGTTATAAGTAGTTGAAATAATCACAAATTCCAGAGCATGTCAAAACATCTCAGCGTTCCCAAAATTACCTCAGACCCCAGAGGGTTAACTTGATTTTCTGACTTACAGACTGTAACGGTTTGAGTTAAAAGTCACCTACATCTCGAATGCCCTGGGATTAAGCAGATAAACATCCAATTTTCATTTTTGGGTGAACTATGCCTTTTAATTTGTTGCCAGCTGTGTTTGATTTGGTTTCACCTGTGCAAGTTTATTCCCTTGTCTTCTCTAGTATTTCATATGTGTTCTATCCCACGTTACCAGTCCGATCTACTTATTACCAGTGTTGTGCAAGTTACTTCCAAACTGAAATACATTACAGTATATATTATTTGTTACTATCATGCCCAGCTGGAGTTGCCAGTAAAGTCTGCATATGGCACTCCAGCCATAGCCTCTTTCTGTGTGTTTCATGTCTGTTTCCCCATGGTCTAATTATCAATGAACTTTTGTCTCCACCTACCTCATGTGTTGCTATGGTTGTTCATCCGTTTCTCCTCCCCTCAGTGTAATTGTCTGGCATAAATACCCCGGTTCTCCATATTCTCTCCACTGATCATTGTGTGTGTTTCATGCCACCCTTGTAAGTGTCTTCCCGTGTCCATTCGTGTTCTTGTATGTATCTGGATTTCTCTCTCTCGGATTACTCTCTTGTCTTTGCCTCCAATGTTCCTGATTGCCGTTGTTGACCTTGCCTGTATTGACTTCGAACTGTAAATAAAAGGTTGCAAGTGATTCCGCATGTCTTCCCGTCTCTGGATGACAGAATGATCAGCCACCCAGGAATCAGCAGCTTTTCACACCAGTACGCAGTAAGAGGCGATTCCCCATCTGTATACTCGGCATCTCAGCACTTTCACGGAGGCTATCCTCAGATGCCCGACTCTCATCTCGCCATTCGGCGAGCGCCGCTCTCGTGCAAAATGGTGGCCGATCATGAAACGCCGCGCAAAATGGTAGAGCTGTCTACTTCGTCAGAGAGTCCCGAGTTGCCCACAGAGGGCGTTGTCACCATCACTCAGTGAGAGGGGCTGAGTGATGTTCAGCTGGGTACAGGGCTGCAGCTAGGAGAGCTGTCTGCCATTTCGGCGATCCTCGTACCACCCCTAGAAGCTGCAGAAGGCCCTCACATTGTCTAGCCAGTCGATAATGGGTCTTACTCCTGTAGCACAGTACTAGGGGCTGTGTCAAGACCAGTCAGTCCTGGTTTCCCGGCCAGTCGAGTTACCTGTGACCCTGACTCATGGTGGCCGTATCTGCCAGACTCGGTCTGTGATCCACATCTTCTTCTACTGAACTCACCCGAGCTCCACGAAAATTGTGAGGCTCCCTGGCCAGAACCTCCAGAGCCCATGTGTGGCCCGGAGACTCCATTCGGTGTGCCAGAGGCTCTCTCTCGAGATGTCGGTTCCGGCCGTAGAGTCACCAGAGGCCCCACTGGTGGTTGCACAGCCCAAGGAGGTCTCTGAAACATGGTTCGGTCGGTCATGCAGGGCGTTTTCACGGTCTGTTCAGTCTCAAAGGGAGATGTCAGGGTCGGGATGGCAAATTCATTGTCAGTCTGGTCTCAGAGGGCGCATTCTCAATCTGGTTGGTCTAGGAGGGCGAATTCATTACCAGTCTGGTCTTGGAGGACTTCCCCACCGACAGCTCGGCCTAGGAGGTCACAGCCTGTGCCGCCCCGGTGGGCTTCTCCACCATCTGTTCCACATTGGAGGGCGCAGTCGCTGCCTGGTCGGCTCTGGAGAGCAGGATCATTGCCTGGTCAGCCCCGGTGGTCTTCTCCGCTGCCTGCACCGCCCTGGAGGGCTCTAGAACTGTCTGGTTGGCCCTGGTGGGCATCATCTCTATGGATTCCGCAAAGGTGGGTATTTCCACCGCCTGCTCCTCTCTGGTGGTCGTCCCCACCGGCTCCCACCTCAGGAGCATCTGGAAGCCGCTACTTAAGGGGAGGGCTATGTCACGCCCAGCTGGATTTGCCTTGTTAAAGGAAGACTTCAGCCAAAACGGGCGCAAAGTCTGCACATTAAAAGGCCACAGACAAGGCCTGAAGGTCCCCTTCTCTCTTCAAGGAGCCAGTACCAATAAGACCGCAGTTTTAAAGGTACGGAGACGGTCAGAGACTTCCTCCAACTGTTCAAAGGGGGCTCGAGAGACCATGGCTATTGCACCAAGAAGTGAAGAGTCTCCACTTCAGCATAATAATTTCCTCATGGAAGGAGCTCTGTATTGTAATATAGTCTGAACAACCTTGGGTGATAAACCAGTAGCTACAAGGTGTGCCACAGCACCAATGGTAAGCTGACCGCATCTTGGCGGACAATTTCCAGAACTCCTGGGATCAGAGTTATCGGGGGAAAAGCATACAGACGCGGAGCCTGTAGACTCTAGACCCAACGGAGCTTGGGAGAGAGAACCAGATGGGACATTGTGCAAACATGTCCACCTCGGCTCTGTAGAAGATTACCCAGATTCGCTGCACGACATCTGGATGCAATCTCCACTCCCCACTAAAGGTTCCTCCATCTAACCAAGACTCGCACACTCCGTCAGGAGATCTTGATCATATGAGGGGAATTCTCCTTGAAGAAAACCCTTGTCTCTGATCACTGCAAGGTTTACGGTACAGCACGCCTAGCGAAATCATGATAGAAGCTGCTGCCATCCAACCCATCAGATTTTAAGAGAACTTATAGTCAGTGAATGGTTCCCCACTCTTCTGACTATCGTGACCCGAGTCAACTCGAGCGAGAGATAATCGCATGACCGAATTCCCGACCGATCATGCCCAGGATAAGTGGTTCTCTGACTGGAGAAGGCACACTTCTCTTGCCATTTTAGCCTTTGCCCCAAACGTTCAAGTGAGCGAGGACAGCATCTCGATGCTCCAGCCACCACATGCTCCAAGCAAAACAATTACTGCCCTGCAAAGGCAGGGATTGAACCCATATCTCCCACACAGTAAACAAGGAATCTACCACTGTACCAACAGCAGAATGAGAAAGCAGCTGGCTTTCCACACTAATTTGAGTGATGAGTGAAGCTCAGAAGTAGAAGTAGCCAGTATCAGCGGCGCTTCATGCCCCGGAGAGATGTCTCCCGATCTGCCTGGCTGGGAAGGAGAAAGGGGATCACCCGTCTCCAATGCCCCCAGTAGATTGATTTGCAAGCCCCATGAATGCAGACGCCGTTCCGCATCGGCGGCAGCGGGACCAGCACCACGGGGCACACACACGAAAGTCCCCTCCTCAAAGAGAGACCTCAGAGAGCGAGGAGTACACACTTTACAAAACTCTTTCCAGACATGTTCATTTAATTTTTAAACTAACTAGTGTCTGAATCACAAGCACACTGACAGTCACACAGAAGAGAGCGCCTGCTGAATGAGGCTGGCGTGCACTGCTTCGCACTTGCCCTTATCCTTCCTGGTCAGTGACGTGAGGCGTTCCCATAGCATAATAATAAAAAAAAACTAAACAAAATATAATTATTTTGCCATTACACACAAAACTGAAGTGTTTTATTATAAACAGTATAACCTGCTTTGGTAGAAGGGGAAAAAATATGGGCTCCGGCCACTGGCCTGTGCGAGCTGGGACTCACAGTGAGCCGGGCGGAGCTAATAGCCTTAGAGCTGGAACACAGAGGACGAAATCATGTAACTATCGCTCTACACATACTGTATTAGAAGCTGTTTTTTATTATTCATTTACAAACCTGTACTCCACACATGGATAATAACTGACTACGAACAGAAAATACAGCAGACTTGCGGCATTTTGTGTCTTGCTGTTTTTTGAACAATTAAAATTTAGCCTTAAAGTGCGTTGTAACACAAGTATTACTGAATATGTACAGAGTAAAATATTGCTGAAACCTGATGAGTAATGCCTTACACTACTGTGTTACAGCAAAAAGTAATATATTACTGTAATATATTACTGTTGTAAAGCGTTACTCCCAACACTGATTATTACTACTTGTTTTATGTTATGTCTCCTTGCTCCAGTAAGTAAATACAGTCTATTATTTGGAAGAATTCCTTGTTCTCTCATCATAATTTAATTTAGTTCCTTTCTTCATGTTTATTTGTTTTTTTATCTATCAGTTGTGGTTTTTACATCTTGCATGCCTGTTGTTAGTAAATCATATTAGTTTTAATTAAACTTGTGTCGTTCTTGTGTTGGTGTGTCTTGTGTTGTCAAAGGCTCTACTAGATTCCTTAATTATCACAAATTCAATTTTATGCTGAATAATAACATAGAATGTTTGTCACATATGCTTCACAGATATTATACAGTATTATATTTTTAATATGTGAAACTGTAGATTATTAGTTCTGTTTAACACAAATAGTTCAATACTTACCCACTGTAAGATAACATTCATCACTGCAGTATTATTAAGATTCTGACCATATTTGACCCTCAGTCTTAAAATCTGTTTCTTTGCACCTGTTAGAATACAAAAAAATAGTGGTGTAATAATAATGCAGGCAATTAACATTAATGCAGGCAATTACCATGTTAAAGATAATTAACATGGTTAAGGCAGGGGAGGAGCTAGGATTGTTCCCTCAATTTACAAATTGCGGACATGATTTACTAATTCCCTTGATTTTCTGAATCTTGCACACAATGAAGTAAGGGAATGATATAGTACATTGTGCACACGATTTAGACTGTTTTTTTATATATTTATTTCAGATTTGGCAAAATTGCCCGACAGACAGTAGACAGTAGAGCAGATTAAAGTTGCAGTGTGTAGTTTTTAGCAGCATCTAGCAGTTATGATTAGTCAAAATTAGTCAAATTTCAACCAACGGCTAAGTCCCCTGCTAACCCTTCCCTTTCGAAACGCATAAAGAAGCTACAGAAGCTGACACAGGACAAAAATGTTGTTACACCTGACAGTAGCCAATCAAGAGATGAGGTTTCTGTACAAAGAATTATATTTATTTAATTATTCAGTAGACCATTATGTTATTGCGAATATTATTGTTACTCATTGATCATTGTCTCAGGTTTATTCGCTGAATTTAGTTAGATTTTTTTGTATGACAGTAGGGTTGGGCAATGTCTACCAAATTGGCATCGGACAAGGTCTACAGAGAAACATCATGATGAAAAGTGAAAGTAAAAATGAATATTGGTCACTTGATAGCACTGATGTAAATGCACCGGCGACTGTCATTTTCTTTTCGTTTGGCAGTAGCATCTCTACAAGTGGTGACGCAATTAGTTTAACTACATCCAGTTACATTAAATTACAATCCAAATGCATACTTTTCAACACTGACAAGGGAAAAAAATGATACTTGTCTCTGTTGTTGTGTCCATTTTGCAAATAAAGCTATCGAACAACAGTTTTCACTATGATTGCTAATGTTGGACTAACTTACTGGTCCAGCAGAAAACAGGCAACTTCGGCGTGGCTTTGAAAACACTTCTCCCGCATTAGCGCCTTGCACCTTGCATCTTGCATATTTATCCGGGATTTCTACTGTTGTCTGTCTACATCAAGTTTTTTTTTTACAGACGAAGACTGACGCTCTGCCGGTTCCTCTTGGACATAATACGCATGATCATGCATTTTATTTTTTTTTCCTTTTTTAAAATTTCCTTTATCCTCTTACTTCCACCAGAAAAACACTACTGACTTGCTTGCTAATACTACCACTACTACTTCTTTGCATGCATTTCAATGTGGTGATGGCCTCTTAAAACACCAAGGAAGAAGTAGAATGTAAGTCCCCACATGTAAGTCGCTTTGGATAAAAGCGTCTGCTAAATGAATAAATGTAAATGTAAATGTAAATGTAAATGTAGAACAACATACTCACTAAACACTCTCTGTAGAAGTTTGTCCGTTTAGGGCTAATATAGAAACATGGCGGCACTAAATGGCAACTTCCATGTAAGGGGACCCGAGGTGTATGTAGATATAAATTGCTCATTCTAAGGATATAAAATCATAACGGCTTATTATGTAAGGTCTTTTACAGGGTTGTTTACAGGGCTGACGACTCAAGAGACACACGGATCCATCTGCAGATTTTTATTACAAGACTTGGTCAGAAATACAGGCAGGGTCTGATAACTGGCAAACAGGAATAAAAAAGCTGATTCAGAGCCAGACAAAAGTGCATAAATGACCTCCTTGACTAATTCGGAACAAGGCAAGAGTTCAGAGAGAGCCTTTATTGGATGGCCTCCATAGCTGTGACAAGGCAGGACAAGCATTTACAGACGGCCTCCATAGCTGTGACATGGCAGAATGTGTATTCACAGACAGCTTCTAAAGCTGTGAGAGAGCAGGGTGAGAGCTGCTCATTGATAACCGCTGTCACCTCTGGAGGTTCTGGAGCAGTTACTGCCACCTCTGGAGATTCTACAATGATATCCTCAGAACACAGAGTGATTTCAGTAATAGTCTCATTGACCGCAAAATATCAGACTGAGGTAGCATTGCTGGGTGCCACCACAACACAGGTGAAGAGAGCACCGCCACTTGGAATGGTTGTGCAGCATGTGCCGCCACCTCAGGCAGCTCTGTGCCCAACAGCTCTGTGGTGGAGTGCGCATTCCTCCATGCTGGAAATCAGTCTGGTACATTAAAGAACTGACCTCGAAGGTCTGGGTGAAACAGGAAATGAGAGGACTCTGGGTCAACAGACGAGACATGACTGGACTCAAGAATGTCAGCTGAGCCGTGATGTGACTCTGGACGATCAGCTCTGACGAGAAGAGTCTCTGGATGAACAGCAGAGACACAACATGTCTCTGGATGATCGGCTGTGATGTGACTCGATGCTGGATGAACAGCTGTGACAAGATGAAATTCTGAAAGGTTAGCTGTGATGTGACTTGACTCCTGAAGAACTTCTGCAATGTGACTTGACTCCTGAAGATTATGTACTCCTGATGATCAGTGGAGATCAACAATTAACTTTGACTTGACTTGGATCAGATGGAAATAAAAATCTTAAGAATTATAGTAACAGCACATTTCATTGTCAGTACTGGTAACTTTTTCTTGCCTGTTGGTGTGTTGTCAGCTTCCTCTTTGCTACATGAAGTATTTTTCCTTCTGCAGCAGCCAAATAACTATATTTCCTCGCTGAAGGGCACAGGTAAATTTAATGGGTTTGTGTGGAGACTGTTTTAAGTTTATGTTTTAAGTTAAATGGCTATGGTCAATAGTTAAATAATGGGAAAAAATAACAATTTCCTGAAGACATCAGTAGTATTGGTATCAGCATTAATTGCCTTCAGTCATGAAAAATGTCACGTGGTTATGTGTTTATGTCTGATCTTGTCCATGTGCTTCTTTGTTTTTATTTTCATTCTGTCCCGCATGCTCTGTCTTGTTTGTAACTCCGCCCCGCTTATTTCCTTCCAGCTGTGCTCTCCAGCTGTCTTGTGTGTTGTCTTGATTTTTGTATTCATTTAAGCAGTGCTTTGAGTCTTTTTTTAATGGATTATTGACGTTTGTGGTGCTTGTCGTGTTTCCCTGCGGAGTTCTCCACGATTTCCTTAATTTTGCTGTTTGTTAAATAAATTGTTATAGTAAAAGGTTACACTTTATTTTAATAGTCCATTTAGACATTCTTCTAACTATAAGTAACTTTGTAACTACATGTCAACTAAATGTCAACTAATTCTTGTTATTTCACAACTACATGTCTATTAACTCTCAGAGGAGACTGTTAGGGTAGGTTTAGGGTTAGATAATAAAATAATTAATTATTTAGTTAATCAAAAGTGGTATTTATTCCTGACCACAAATCATTTAAAGAAAGCAATATTCGTAACCTTGGTTTGAAAGAACTTTAATAAAATGTTCAACCAATTAAAACCAACCATGACTCATAACACAGTCAGTCGGTTTTTTTTCTTTTCTTTTTTTCTTAAACAGAGAATTCTCCCAAAAATAAATTATGCCATAATTTATTCATTCTGAAGTTTTTTGAAACCTGTTTCTTTTTTTTCTGCTGAACACAAACAGTATTATTACAGTATTCCGTGGGTAACTCACACAGTAAGTAAATTATGACAGAATCTTTGGATTAGTGTTAAGGCTTAATCTTTTTAACATTGTTATGCAGTCCAGTATTAGGAACAAAATAGCTGGAATTAAACTGATTTAACTGAAGCATGATGGAAAATAAACATATACATCTTATGCACTTAAAGTTTATTTCTAATGTTTCTAATGAATTAGGAGCTGAGGAACAGACATGAAACTTACGGTACATGCAGAGGAAAGGGAGGGTGTTTGAGCAGACCTGATAACTGATTATACCACCAGGATCTGAAACACCACAAGGATTACTCAGCCCAGATTGTAGAGGCAGCCTTGTAAAGAATTCATTGGAGACATTTGTTGCATCTGACCATTTCCACACATCTCTGAATAGACCAATCCAAGCACTTGTATATGGTTTCATCAGCCCAATCAGCTGACTATTCTCAGTTTGATTCTGAATGATGACCAGGTCTGTGTAATATTGTCTGCAGTAACTCTGAGCATCCTTCCAAGTCATACCACTGCTGACGAAAACAAACCTGTTTCCTCCATTCTCTACCAAAAAAAAAAGAAAAAAAGAAAAATTTATTTATTTGTAATGTTCACAGGGTAAGTGTCAATGCTGAAGCCAGACATGTTTTTAAAGAAGTAGTGGAATGCCTTATAACTTAAATTAGATCCAACATCATGGTTGGATAATATCAATTCATAATGTGAACTGTGAAGTACCTATAAGATGACATAAAGCCATTTTAAAATGTAGTTTAACATAGTTTATCCATATTACAGAAGCAGAAATAATGTCAATAAAATGAAAAATGAGCTCACTGTAGCTGTTATGAAGCTGTTTTGCTTACAACCTCTTGTACAGTATTTCACAGAAGTTAGTACACCCCACACATTTTTCTAAATATCCTATTATATCTTTTCATGTGACAACACCGAAGAAATGAGACTTAATTTATAATTTAAAGTAGTGAGTGTACAGCTTGCATCACAGTGTAAATTTGCTGTCCCCTCAAAATAACTCAACACACAACCAATAATTGCTGGCCACAAGAGTAAGTACACACCTTAATGAAAGTGCTCTAGTAATTGGGTATTCTATTGTACAGAACGGGGAAAATATGAATGAGACACCAGCCACCGTAGTCCAATGTGTTCCGGGATCCAGAGTACTTGACATCTAGGCAAATTTTGATAAGTGCTGGCTAATGCTAAACATAAATCCAAACCAAATTAAGAGTAACAATTTAATTGATGTACAAAAAATAAAAACTGTTTATAATACAGAGAAACAAATGATCAAGCTTGGCTTACTAAATATCAGGTCTCTTTTTACTAAATCACTTTTTGTAAATGATTTGATCAATGATCATAATTTAGATTTGCTCTGTTTGACAGAAACCTGGCTAAAACCAGATGAATACATTATTTTATCTACACCCCAAGATTACTGATATAAAAATGAGCCACGTCCTAAAGGCAAAGGAGGTGGTGTTGCTACAATATATTGCAGTATTCTCAGTATTTCTCAGAAAGCATGCTTTAAGCATAACTTGTTTGAAGTTATGGTGCTGCATGTAACAATATATAACAAAAAATATGTGATAGTTATAACTCCCCTTTGATGTTTGTATACTGGCTACTGTATACAGGCCACCAAGGCAAAAAGTTTGCTGAGTTAGTTGTAAGGGACCAGCACACATGAAATGCACCAACATGTTATGAGCTGGAGTTTTCCCCTAAACCATACTGAAGTGTGAGACCTCATAGTGAACAGACAGAGATACAGAAGAGCCACATTCCAAAGAGAATCTTAAAATCTTATCCTAAATGGTTCATGAGTCATAAAACTGATCGATGACCAGCTTTGACGCCTGAAGGTCTGGGAAACTCCCAGGGACCACATCCTCCACGAGAGAAGAAAAAGACACCTTGTGATGATTAACAGAACTTGAATAGATCTCTTGTTGATTCATGTCCACGACCAGCTCATAACAATGAATCTCAGAGCCTAATGCAATTAACACCGGACAGCTAATGTTCGGTGAAGATTGGAAACATCTGCCCAAG
>JAUYWG010000476.1:0-14788 GCA_034779775.1 Enteromius afrohamiltoni | reverse complement strand
GTTGGCATTTCGGATGGTGATGGGAAGATCATTCCACCAGCCAGGAGCGGTGTAAGAAAATGATCTGGAAGGAGATTAATCACGAATAATCCTTTGACAGCACTAAATAAAATCACACTTACTTTAAAAATGATGACTTTTCAGTAAAAAGAAAGTACTGGACAATAGTTAAAACTTTGTCACGCCCCACTGAAATGTATATGTAATATTACACAATAAGAGCGGTGTAGTCATAATTCAGTACGAGTTGTAAGTAGGAAGTACAAGGTGGACATTTTAATAGTGTCTTGATAAACATTTCTGTATGTAAGTGCACTTAAGTGGAGTTATTTCATTTCTTAACATGCTTTTACAAGAGCTGAAGTGCAATACAACACATATCTGATAGCTGTCTCAGTGAAATCATTTGAGCAGCAGCTCAGCTTTCTTCAGCTCGGCCCGGGCTAAACATCATAGCAGGAATGCTCTGTTTTGACAGAAATATTCACAATCATACAGTGAAGTTCTTGACTGATGTGTGTTCGATGGGTGAAGGAAAGCCTGTCTGACAGCTGACTAATTGCGTGTTTCTCCTTTCCAGCAGTTAAACTATCCCGTCTCTCTTCCTCTGACTGACAGTCTCGCCTCTCGCGCGCAACCCTTTAATGTTCGGCTTATTGCCTTGAGAATTTCTGCAATGCCATCTGCCGTATCTCTTCATCAAATATCGTACAGGAGCTTGCAGATGGGAGGTTATCAAACCAGGAGTATGAGGCAGTGTTAGACACAGTCAAACTATCCTAATACCCCGAGTAGCGATTTGTCAAAATGAATTGTGGTCAAGAATGCTATTAATAATTTGGAGGGAAAAAAGCATTCCTGCGTGGAAGCCGTTCGTATTCCTCTCTCTCTCTCTCTCTCTCTCTCTCTTTCAGAAATCCCCAGCGGGCACATCACAGAAGCCTGATAAATCACAGCCCAGGTGCTGCTCTAATTTGTCAAATTCTCTCTCTGCAGTCGGTATTAACCTATCTGTCATTGCTTCGATCCCACCGGCCGACTTGGATGTTTTCACTCGTGTGCTTACTCATATTGCTGAGAGTTTAGTTGTGTTTTGACGTTGTTAAATGAGGAGCCGTGGGTGATTAAAGATTTCTTTTGAAGGCGCGAGTCACTTCAGGGCGGTTTTGCGGATTGTGTTTAACCACGGGTCAGTCTTGATGGAAAGAAGCTGTATTGATCGAGGCGACTTCTCTGTCACCCGATCACTGGGAGCCCAGGGCCTGTGCTTCTACGTGCATCGGCCAAATCAGAACGCATTCAAATGAAATATATTTGCTTGTAGAAACCAGAAGGGAAACCTGACATAACAGGCCTGATAGTACAAAGGAGCGTTTTATTGTGGACAAATCTGACAGATGTGTACAGGCAAACCTAGAGTGATTAAATTGTACGGGGTAGGTGGTCCTTCCCATGCTAAAGCACGCTGACACGCCGTAACGTGTTGCTAGACCGCAGTAGTTTAGCTGGAATAACTTGAATGATTGATTGTTTGTCAATGCACTAATGAAGTCGACTCTTCAAGCCTGTAAGGTGTTCATAAAACAGAGTAATCACCTACTACGTACTACTCAAGGTCATTTTACAAAAAAAAACAACAACATACAATCAAGTGCAATCAATAAACTTTTAATATCAGTACTTTTCACTTCAATATTTTTTAAATATTTGTACTATTTTTACTACCACTTTTAACACCTACTATAAAATGTTTGTGATTACACATTGTTTAAGAATTGCTTGGTTTGTTTAGCACTCTCCAAAAGTGCTAAAGAAAGAGTTGATAGCTGAAGATCTGAGACCGCATCTACATAACAGTGCAAGGACTGCCTCTGAGCTAAAATATCACTGAGATCTTAAGTTAATATTTTAATAATTTAACTACACATTCACACGACTCTCTGATGTCGGTTAAAGGAACAGAAACAAAAACTGTAATGTTGTCACCCTGCAGGTCAGTCAAGATGTAGAGTGTGTTTCTTCATCAGATCTGGAGAAGTGTGTCTTTTCATCAGGGTCTCAGCAATGGATGTTAATGGGTGCCGTCAGAATGAGAGTTCAAACAGCTGATTAAAACACCACAGTAATACCACCACTACGCTCCATCAGTCAACATCTGGAGAAGACAAACGATCAAACTAATACAGAATTAAGCTTTTCAGCAGAAAAGTGTCCTGGTCTGAATCAGGTCTGCAAGCCCAAACAGCCCAAATCAGCTCCAAACTAATATGTGATTGGCTGAGAAATGAGGTAAATAAAAATAAAAGTTCAAGAAAGCAAAACAAATCTGTGAGACCGACGCCGACATACTGTATCTACTGTATGAGACCATAAAGACTGTATAAATGTTCCACAGCAACACGACACGTTCATTTTAATGCAACCACACATCGCCTTCATCCATTCAAACGAATGAAAGTGTCTGCTCTACAGTTGGACGGAAGCTGATAGCTGTGTGTTTTTCAGCACCGTTCAGTATGTCGCAGGTGTGTTGGGATGGACACTAGTTTGTGTTGAGGCTGGGATGAGATTGTTAGATCACTTGTGTAAAGCCAACATCGCTGGTCTTTCAGTGTTTTTTATAGATTTCCTCACATTTTGTGACTTGCTTTCTGGCCCCATGTCTTTGTCACAAGCGTCTGTTTGCACATTTTCCCACAAAAGGTACAAGCACACAAATTGCATGTCAAATGTGCAGACAGACGCACCGACCGTTCAGTATCTCCCCAAAACACTCCATCGGTCCAAAGCTGCTTTCTGTAGTTCCATATCAAAGCCTTGCCTGTGCTTCCAGAGAAGAGCCGGTGGAGGCAGAACGAGGGTTTGCTAAGTGCCATCAAGATGCTTAATGCATGCCTGCAGACAGTCTTTGGCTAGTTCGCCGGCACGTTATCAGCGGGAGCCGGTAGATCCCCCTCCCCAAACACTAATTCCCAGCCTGGGCAGAGAGACCCTCGTCAACGAGCAAATGGATTTACTGCTGCCAGTCGCAGGCTGGATCTGCATTGCAAAACACACATGTGCTGCAGAACACGGCTGGCACAGAGGCGTCTGTTTGTGATGTTCCTGCCATCGCTCACATGATCTGATGCACAAGTGACCAAACGCTGCTGTGACACTGAATACTTCCTCCTTCTCTCAAACATGCAGGTTACTATCTACATGATGTTTTGTTTATTTATTTTTTACGATATCTTATATGGTAACAATATGTGGCTCTGCAGCACAGGTATATTTGCACCAATAGCCAACGATACACTGCATGGGTTTAAAATGATCCATTTTTCTTTTAAGCCAAAAGTCATTAGGATATTAAGTAAAGATCATTTTGTAATATACTACCATAAATATATTAAAACCTAATTTTGATTAGTAAAATGCATTGTTAAGAACTTCTTTTAAGAAGATCCTTTCCTAACAAAACAACTGGAAAGATACTCAATTTCAGAAAATGAACCCTTATGCCTGGGCTTAGTGTCACGTATATGTTTTATTTATATATTCAACGTTCTTACAGTAAAACAATGTAGAAAAATCCTTGTTTAAGGGTGGATATACATGTACATACACATACACACAGTGTTGGGGGTAATGCATTATGTAGTTATATAAATAGCATATGAGTGATGTAATAATATTACTTTTAATAGTAAAGTAGTAAAGTGACGCATTACTTTTTTTTAATTTTAAAGTAATATTACCAGTGACTTAGTTTTCTTATTTATTGGCTGACGAGTCTCCTGGCCCCACGTTGGGAGAAACACAGAGCATTGTGTGCGATGTGAGAATACAGTGTAGTTCTAGACGAGATGTGAACGTGCATTCATTCATCTCACTCTCAAAACACAGATTCAGTATTCATCAAAAGGAATTAAAATAAACTCAGAATATGACGCAAACCTGAAATAATTCAATTACACAAATGTATCTAATCCCCTTTTATTAACCGATGACTTTGCTGCTGACCTTTGATGACCCAGTTCAACCAAGAGTATTGAATTTTCTTCTCCTGTGATCTACTCACAGATGTGAATTTACTTTTTCTTCAGCCTGAGGTTTATTCATGACACTTTTTGGTGTGCTTTTACGTTTGCTATGAATATAACTTTTTATATTAAAAACAAACACTCAAGCTCTGCCTATATTTAAAAAGTAACACAATGCATTACGTAATTAGTTACTTTTTTTTAGGGAGTAACGCAATATTGTAATGCATTACATTTAAAAATAACTTTCCCCAACACGGCTTACACATACACATGTTTTATGGGAAATACATAAAAAGTTTCATAAGTGTTTTCACTTCCCACAAATACATTTTTGGGGTAAATAAACTAATAAAAATAAATAAATGGCACAGCTTTGCATCTCTTGCCAATTATAAGTGTATGTATATATATATATATATATATTTATTTTTTGGCCCATGTCATCTTACAGACATTGGGTTAATAAAAGGTAATTCGAAATGTGTTGTTGTTATTTAACATGAAGTGTAGTATTTTTTAATCAGCAAACTGAAATGAAATTGTTGCAACTTTATTTTATTTTATTCAAAGCATCACCCTAAACTTAGTAGAAAATAAAAAATCCGATGTTAGATTAAAACCCTACACATAATTTCTGTTACAGCAGTACTGTAGTTCAGCTACATTATGTTATGAATATGTAGAGTAAGAACAAAGGCACCCTTCGTCTCATTTCTTTAATCTGCTCTGACAGTGGATGAAGATTTCATTTGCACCTAATCAGATCCAGTAAGACATGCCCAGATGCATCCACCAATAACTGAGGTCATATGACAGAGAGGCCATGAGGCTAATTCCTGAGAGAGACGCCCTCACATCTCATAAACGTTAGGAAGTTCCCAGCATTCCCCTCTGGGCTGCAGCAGCTCCATTGAAATATTAAAGGCTTGCATCTGCTATAATGCACATCATGCATTTGATTAAAACTGATGTGTGCACAATTAAGAGACCTGGCTGCAGTCTGTGTTAAACAAAAGCATCATTTAAAAGTTTATTGTTTAAACAAATTGTGTAACCGCAGAGTCTTAAATACCCCTGAAAACACTGGAATATGTCACAGTCATTACAACTGAGTCTTGGATCTGCTTCAATCCCACACAACCTATACTTACTTACTTATTTGATATATTTATGATATATTTTGATATGCTTTCCAACGATTAATTGCATAAAAAAATAAAGTTTTAGTTTACATAATACATGTGTGTGCAAGTAAATTTATGATTTATATGTAAATACAAACACATGTATGTATATATTTAATAACAAATTTGTACTTTTATATTAAAAATACATCTATATATAAAATAAAATATGTTAATATGAATATATAAATGTACATACGTATAGATATTAGCATATATATTATGTAAACAAACTTACATTTTGGTTGTGATTACCAACAAAAACTAATTAAATTCAATAGCTTTTTTCGCACTTTCTTCCGTTTTTGAGGGGGACAAGTCTTATAAAATTATCAAATATAAATATAAGATACACAGTTATAACATGTATGGGCAGTTTCCCGAACAGGGTCTCAGACTAGTCCTAGATTAAAATAAAGCTGTCTTTGGAGCTGTCTAAAATGGAAAAAGCTTACCTTAAAATACATTACTGCCTTTGTTTGGCATTAAAATGCTCCCTGGTAATGCTTTACTGTAAGACATGTTTCTAAAATGTACTTAAATGTCCTAAATTAACAACTGGCTTAATCTAATACCTGTCTGGGAAACCGCCCCATAAGGTTTATATCTAGCAACTGAGAGTTTAAGTCTTGAGATTCTGAGCTGATATCTCTGAATTACATCAGATTTGTGAGGAACAAAAGTCAGGACAGTAAGATAGGAAAGTTCCACTTTAACCTGGTTTCCTGTGGGGATTTATTTATGTATAACTGTTATTAATAATTGTATGGTAGAAACAGTCTTCTACACTTCAATACCATGTTTATGTGAACCTCAAATTAACATAATTGTTTTGTTTGCTGAAATCTTACCATTTAAAGATTCATAAGAGCTTTTCCAAAGTCGCTGTCTGTCTCAAGCTATCTCAGGTTGTTCTGAATGTGGCACTAGAGGTCTTACTCCTGGCCACGAGAAGAGAGCTGAACAGAGACGTCATCTGAGAACGATGTTCGGTTCACTCAACAGTCATCATGGTAACTCCACAGGACAGCTGTTTTCTGGGGACACAAGTGTCCCGCTCGAACGTGGAGAGACAGAATGTGTGTGTGCTCAGCTCATGATGCTTTAGAGAGAGCTGCAGGGATGGTCTACTGGTGTAACACCAAAACAAGACAGAAACAAGCTTTTTTATGGCCACAAAAGTGAGAAAAGAAGCAAATCAGGGTGATACTAACTTACAGTTTGGACTACAAAAATGATAGTCCATTTAGACATTCTGCTGACTATAAGTAACTTTGTAACAACATGCCAATGTAACGATCAGGCTGGATGTGCCAGCTCAGGTCTCTCTGTATGGCGCTTCATGAACTCTGTGCGTTTTTGTGGCTGTTTTCATGCCTGAACTCATTTCAATGAACTCTTGTCTCCGCCCATCCTACATGTTGTTGGTTTCATTCATTGTCATGGTTGTTCATTCAGGTCTCCACCCAGTAATCTAATCATTCTGTGTATTTATATCCCCTCATGTTTCTGTAAAGTCAGATTGTGTTTTGTAGAGTTTCCCTGTATTCTGTGTTGTGGATTTCCCGGTATCGACCCTGCTTGCCTCTGACTATCGCTCTCGTCTTGCCCCCTGGATTCTGTTTACTCCTCAACTGACTCACGCAAGGACTCTGACTACTCTTTTGCTCTGCCTCTGACATTTATGTTTACCGGTGATGACCCTGATTGTCTGTTCCTGCTCTAAGTCCTAATAAACAGCTTGCATTTGAATCCGAACGCCTCCTCTACTCTTCTATCAGTCAACTAATTCTCATTAATTCTCAACTACATGTCTACTAACTCTCAGAGTAGACTGTTAGGGTAGGTTTAGTCTTAGTGGAATAAGTTGACATATACTCACCACAATAAAGTGTTAGGAGATATTAAGCAGATAGTCTACTAATACTCAAAGTGGACCATCGAAATAAACTGTTGCTGGAATACTGGATTTGGATCGGTCAGTGTTATATATTAATATATTAAATGCCATTTTTGCATTTGATAAAATATTCTGACCTGGAGAATAATAGCACATACTACATGGAGCTGCATTTTACAGCAACAAAGATGCATGATAAACCGCATAGGATAATATCAGAAGAGCATGCTTTGAAAATCATTAGATGCAGGCAGTAAAATGGGCAACATTTTTTCGAGATACAATTTTTTACAAATTTAACCTATTTTAACTTGAGCACTGCTGTGTAGAGATGCTGGTCAAACACATCCATCTAGTGTGTGTTTCCAATGAAAAAGAAAGGAAATGTAGAGCAATAGAATACAAAAAGAATTCCGTGTGAACAACCCCTTATACCGTGATGCCAGCAGTGTACTGCCATGTAACTGTGTTTAGTGAACAGAAAAGCTTCCTACCGCTCAGAATACACTGATTCGTACGATAGGGAACTGGAATGAGAATCAGCCTCGTGGATGAGATTGCTCTTCTCTTGCTCTTCTTATTGCAATATTTTACTTTAATGTTCTTACGCTCCTAAAAATAAAGGTTCAAAAATTGTGTTTTTTTTTTTTAAGAATATTAAACTTTATGTTAAACGTTATGAAACGGTTACACTTTATTCTCATTAATTAGCAGCCACACGTCTATAACTCTTAGAGTAGACTGTTAGGGTGGGTTAAGTTGATACTTTCATAGTCGGTGACTTACTGTTAGTAGACTGTCTAAAGTGGACCATCGGAGTAAAATGTTACCTAAAACTCTAACTAACCTTTTCTTTGGATTATAGAGAATCTTTTCTGCATTTGAACATTCACGGTGCCTCACAGAACCACCAATGCCAATAAAGAGCCTTCGTTTTTAAAAGCGCACCATGCAGTGGATATTTGCGCCAGCTTGGCTGAGTGCGCCGTGAAGACAGAATCCTTTTGTAGCTTTTTGAGACTCAGATTTCAGCTTCACAATAGATACAGATCACAAAACTGAAATATGAATGAGGATAAAAGATGTGTTTGGAGAGCAGCCACCGGGTGAGAGCGCGGTCACGGGCGTTCCTCTAAAACCCACAGTAGCTGCGTTCCTAAATTCAGCTGCGTTCCCAAGCCGTCCCGCCGCAGAGCCCGGAGTCAGGAGGGGTTATTTCGCCCAGGTGAAATTGCACTGACAAGCTTTTAATTAAAGTTTTCCCACAATCCCCTCCCGCCCCGTGCCCCGGGAGTGCATTCCACATTCTGTGTGGCCCTTGCCAACCGACCGAAAGTCAAAAAGGAAGTGTTTTATTTTCCAAATCCCTCGCAGACAGCAATAGGACACTGTGTTATACAATCTGTTTAGTTTCTTTAGTGTGCTGCGAGGCAGAATGGGCATGCATGAAGTGGTGTTTATAGCAATAATTAAACACATCTGCTGTCAGAGGGTGGGAGAAACACCCGGGCCTGCGCGGCTCTTACCCCTGGGCCCGTGGCAGCCCGATCTGCTGCTAGTGTGCATGCATGTCTTTATTAACAAAACAGGTGTGGTGTATCGAGGCCAAGGGCAGCGCGTCCAGAGACATGCAAATACACACGTGAAGGAGGCACCGTCTGCGAAAGTGTTTTATTAGAAGTGATCCCGTGACTGTATGTTTCATGAAGCCTGTGCCATACAGGACACGAGAAATCCTACACGCCGACCCGAGTTCAGCATTGTCATTTCAGCTGTGCAGTTCATTCATACTTCGCTTTCTGAAGGAGGCGCATGTGCTCTTTCACTTTCAGATACGGCACAGAGGGGGCAGTGCAACATAAAGCTTCGCTGAGGAGACGCTAGCCATGCTTCATCTGCTGGGGTTACAGAAGGCTGTGGCCGACTTTAAAACTTTTAACCCTAACCTTTGAACAGGCTTTAGTTCACCCAAAATGTAAATTATTTCATCCTTTATTTGCCCTTGTGCTGTTCTGATCCCACTTATTTTTGACAATATACTGCGTACGTCAAAAAAACATGACTACATTTCTTAATTAAAATAAAAATAATATATATATATATATATGTGTGTGTGTGTGTGTGTGTGTGTATTAAGTTGAATTAACACTGTAAAGCAGTAGTTAATAAACACGCAGACACGCCTTATAACCAGAAGTGCATCAGTTGGACTCATCTCTGAATGCAGTGTTTTTAATTACTAATATTTTCTTTTTAAATGCCTTTAAAACGGTAGCAGTATTTATCTTAACTCATAATGACTCATTTACATATCTACAGTTGTCTAAATCCCTTTCTAAATTTTAAGCGTCAGAGATTCTCAGACCTGATTTTTATTTTGAGAATCATTTAGTCCTTAGAACAATCTGAGCAATATTTACATCACTTAATTGAACAAAACAGAGCGTTTTATTTACATGTTAATAAAACAAAACCAAACAATATTTAAACTCTTAATAAAAGGCAAATGAAACTCTCAATATAGCAGATACCAAAATTCCAGTTCCTAAGCAGAAGAAAACTGGTAAAGCACTATGACATTATAGACAACATCAGTTTGACTTTTGTAGAGTTGCTTTGATAGCATGCGTTTTATCAAGGCACTATATGAGTCTATTTGACTTGACCTCTCAAAGACTTTTTAGTAATATGTTGTATGTCGACAGGGTGCAAACAGATCAAGGAAAAACACAGGCCTGCATCATTTGAATAGCTAGCTTTGAGCCCTGAGGTGTTTTCGTGGCACTTCCGCACCTGCTGCTCTTATTTACACCTCTCAGACTCTTCTGTACTGTATTTCTGCTCTGAATGCACAACGAGTGCGGAAATAGTTGAGTGCCGACGGAGACGGGGATTTTGAGGGGAAAGCTTTCCTGTTCTTTCAACACGATGGTCCGCTCGAATGAGAGAAAGAGAGTGTGTCCTTCCCTCAAAGAATAGTCTGTAAAAACACAGATCCAGGCACACAGTGGGTGTTTTCCTCGTATGTTCAATATGATTGAAAACACTGAAGGAAATGTTTGTTCATCATTAGTTAGCCTAAAATGAACTGATACTCACGATGTGCATGACATCCTTTCTAGAGTTGTAGAGTAATCAAAGAAGATATTGTGAAGAATGCGCAGCACCATTGGTCTGCATAGCTGGGGGAAAAGTGCTGTGCGAGTCCATGGCTGCCAGCAGTACTCAGTATTGCTTTTCAACAGAAAAAAAGCAGTTCTATATCTGACTGCATCACAAACCACAAGGAAAGGATTTCATAATGCTGGGTCTAGAAATAGCTGTTCTATTTTGATTATGTTGTTGATCATTGAATCTGTTTCCTATGCAATGACATTAGCCAATCACATGAATGATACATGGACATCCTGGCAATGCTTTCCTCAAAAGCCTTCGTTTCTCTTTGACTGAATAAAGCTCGGATGGCCTGGAGGTGAGTTAACAATCGAGGAATGCTCGTTTTTTACATGAACGGTATACAATCTGTACTTTCGCTGTCTGTTTTCCCCTTGCAGAGTGTCCTTTCTCTGAAGAAAGTGCTGTCAGGTACACACTCCACGCGGCCGCATCATCAGCAATCGGCCTTTATTTGGAGCTCGCCAGATTATGGCCGAGTCAATATTTTATCAGGCACGTTCAGCAAGCGCGTGCAGATATATGGCTGCCTCTCGATCCCCCTAAACGACTTCCCCTCCTCCCTTTGAGAGTGGAACACTTCTGCCCAGATCAGACACAATACATCTCGTAATCTCCCCGCTCTGATATCCAGCTTAATGTGTCTGCGCATTCCTCACGCAGACGGCCACTGCAACTTATCACTTCTAAAAGAAGAAGCAGACTCATCCCTCCTTTCTCCTGGCCCGTCCGTGTCAGAGCCGCAGACGCGTGGGTCTGCACGGACCTGATTGAATTAGTGTACACAACAGCCTGACTCCACAGCTCTAATAGAAATCTTGAAAGCGCTGCATATGGAGCGCAGCCGTGGATTGGGTTGCCTGTCTTTCCTCACCTCGTTCTCAGCCAAGCGGCGGGAAACAGCTGGCCTGCATCGCTGAGTGCTTCTAATGAATTGAAGTCTTGGGCATAAGGATGGACTGATTAGATGAGAAAGGACTAATATTCCTGTGTGACTTGGCTGAGTGCGGATGGGCTTGAAAGGCATGCGGGAGATGCCACCATAAACAGCTTCAGACTCTGGCAGGCCGCAGATGGGAGGATCCTTATTTATAGAAGAGGAGGGTACGGCCGATTTCAGCCCCGGAGGCTTGCCTTTTCATTTGTGGGACAAACACTCCACTGTGTTAACCTCCAATCGCCGTGAAATATTTGAGGGAAAATAGTTTTCTTGCATGTACGTAAAAATGCATGTGCACAATAAATAACAGCAACAATGCACATGCATGATTACTAATGGCACTTATTGTCATTCTGCAATTGCCTGGTGGCTCGAGTTTAACTTTCGCCTTTGAAAGTAGATATTTGGGTGGGACAGTAGAAGAGGAGAGAGGGGGATGGCATCATTTTCACGGGAAAAATGCTTCTGATCCAATAGTGTCAACCTTCAGCTGTACACTGGCACAGGATTGCAGATTGGTTTCTAAACTGACAAAGAGCTGAAAATGAATCAATTTGAAAGATGTTCTATATAAAAGTGGAGTGCTTCCCATTCAGAATTCGTCTGTGTTTCAAAACTAAAATTATTGTTATTAGTGGACTAGAATATCCATAGTCAGATATTTATGTGAACGCTTTACTTTAATAAGTAAAGTAAAGTCTTTAATAAGGCATTATAATAGTGCATTATGGTTAGTCCTGATGTGCAATACCTCGTCATTAATAATTATAAAATGCATAGTGTAACAATGATAAGTGTTAACTGCGGTTTATTCATGTTATAAGCTTCATTACAGAACACAATCAACACATTCCAACTACTTTTATAATGCATTAAAGGCTTTAAGTACAGGATGTTATGTACTTAATATGTATTTCATAAAATTAAATTAATGTCAAGAGCATGTCTGCGAGTTTGTACTTAACGATGAAACAAATTTAACTAAAATATAATCCATAATAACTCTTCCTCCAGTGAAAAGTGTTCTGGTCTGAATCAGGAGAGAAATCTGCACAGATCAAGCAACTCTAAACTAATATATGAGACTGGATGTTGATGTGAGAGACAACAGGAGATTGAGCTAGAGTTATAATCATCTTAACGCTGGATTAGTTTGATCTTTTGTCTGGACTGGAGTGCTGTGAATTATTCTGATGTTTTTATCAGACTCTCATTCTGACGGCACCCATTCACATCCATTGCCGAGACACATTTCTCCAACACTACATCTCGGATGGCCTGTAGGGTGAGAAAATTTGAGTTTTCGGTGTGAACTGTTCCTTTAACCGACATCAGTGGGAAAAGTGTTGTGAAATTATTAAAATATGAACTTTAGATCTCAGGAATACTACAAGTAAATATTTCAGCTCAAAGGCAGCCCTTGCACTGTAGATTTATTTATGTTTTGAGTAAATACTCCCAACTATTTTGGTGTCAGAGCATAGAGAATCATTTGAAGACCTGTGAGTAGAGGATCGGTTAGTGTAGTTACAGGCTCTGCCAGCAGGGGCAAACAGTGCTCGTTTCAAGCACAGAAAGACTCATGAGAGCATAAATCAGCGAAACCATTCGCGTTTCCCAGTCCTGGTCCAAACGACCTATTTTCGAAGTGAAAACAGAGGAGACGAGATCTCTTACCTAACCATTTTCCAGCATAAACATCAGCATTGTGAGGGTGACCTTTTGCCTGTACTGAAGTACTGAAGCAGCTGTCATTATGGTCTACCAATCATTTGAGAAAACAGTTATAGTTCAGTTGCGTGAGCTTTTTCATGTTATATTCCTGTTTAACTGAAGCAGGTCTAAAGTCTAGCGCAGAGGAAAACAGCTCTCTCCCGTTTCTTTGGTTCTGACTGATATGCACGTGTGTATGCGTCACCACGTGAATCTGATCCCAGACCTCTGGTAATTTACAGCCAACAGTTTTCTTTCCTCTTCACTTTGTTAACGACTGATCAATCACTCCTTCTCATGCGATTCATCAAAAGCACAGCTGAAGGTTTAAAATATGAAAATATGACAAACAAACAAAGAAAAGAGCAGGCAACGCTACCCCTGGAGATCCATTTTATTTCTTCCCGTAATGCATTACAAAGGCAACACAGCAGCTGCTTTGGTCCTCGCATCTGTGGCAATTAATCGTGCCTTTAAATGCGCTTAAGAGAAAAAACCCTCGGTTAATAACTCTGTATAAAAGTGGAGAGCTTCGCAGGGAATTCGCCTGCACATTTTTCAACGCCATTATTGTTATTAGTGGACTTAAAACCAGTGTATCCTTAATGAGATATGCAGATTAACCTTTTTGAAGTGGTTCATCGTTTTCTAATCCTATCATTTGCCTCCTTGTATCTTGTACTTTGGTTGCACTCTCTAATCACTTTTCATTTTGGATAACTTAATAACATACTTAAAGACGGTCTCTTGATACTTTTTTCACAGGCACGTCGAAAGTAATCGAGAATAATGTTCGCCAGACAATAAGAAAGGAGAAAGTGCTGATTTATGTAGCGAGCGTAAGCGCGCCTGCGCAGCCAACTGCAACAGACCAAGGTCAACACTACTCCTCATACTTTTCAGCTGTTTCAAGCTTCTCGGCTTTGAATTATATCAGCTTTAGAGGGTTTTTGAGGAAAAGAGCTGAGGCTGAACTCTTGACATTTCCACTGCTGAAATATGCTAAATAATGAGAGAAAGCACAGTCCCAGAGCATGTCGAGGAAGCATTTTGGCCGTATACTGTTTCAGACCCCGCCGTTAGACATATTTTCACACAGGCCGAGGCTGCAGTTGTTGGCACTATCGCTTCTCAATCTTCATGACAACTCACCACATGCCGTTTGTCTTCAAATTGACCTTAACCGAAGTATAAATAGATGCTTGCGAGGACAGAAGATCAATGTCTGTTCTTGTTTTCTTCATTTTCTGAAATGTCAGGAGGTCTGCCCGCAGTTTTTGTTCGACGAGCTGTTAGTCATGCTACGGCTCACCTAAAACAACTTGATTGTTGTTGTGCAAATGAGCGCTTTATCACACGAGGAGAACATGCTTTAAACAGTTCCTTAGCACAGTTGCTTCTTTATAACGCCAAGGACACCCAAGACAATTTGATGGTGAAATCCTCTTTCGACTGTGGGAGAAAAAAATATTTACTCTTCATTAGACTTTTTAAAAGAAATATTATGAATGTATTAAGCAGAGAAACATTCGATTTAGTTTAGATGAATATATATAGCTTTTTCCTTTTTTTTTTTTTTCCAGATTAGATGTCATTAAAAGGGCCAATAAGATAATAATAATAATCATCACCATCATAAAATATCAGTATCATTATAACTTTTTTTACACAATAAGAACATTTCATCAGTTAGTTAGCTGGTTTGTAAATGTACTTTTTTAATTCATTGGAATGCACAATAAAAAACAGGAAAACATGATTTTTGAAAATTGTAAAAAAATAATTTATCTGTTTTTTGCAAATTTACTCTCCATACACACACACACACACACACACACACATATATATA
>JAUYWG010000475.1:0-14823 GCA_034779775.1 Enteromius afrohamiltoni | reverse complement strand
TAATTTAATTTAATTTAATTTAATTTAATTTAATTTAATTTAATTTAATTTAATTTAATTTAATTTAATTTAATTTCCATTGTGTTTAACAAGTCTAAGCAATATTGTTAATATTTTAAACCAGTTGTTTTAGGTTTAATTTAATGATAATAATCACTGATAACACATTAATAAAATTATTATTATTTTTTTAACTTTAGTAATACCAATTATATTACTCTGTGACCAATTTGGGCCATAATAGTTTGACTAGATTTATGACGTTTGACAGCCAAGATAATTAAAGTTTATTTTCTTTTAACGTAGATAATGTTTTTTCTTACTAATTGCATGGTTTAGTTTAGTTTCGTTATTTGCATTTAGCTTGTTTTATTGTTAAGAAATTAAATAACATTAAAAACCTGCAACCCACTTTCAAGTTGTACCATATTCTGCTCTAAGGTTTTAGCTATATTCGCTATGTGCAATTAGCATTGACATTCATGTTTAATCTCTTAGACTAATTAAGCCTGAGCATGTTGTTTTACACATGTCTTGAACTCGTAAAGTCATGTTAGGGCATTTGGAAATAGTTCTTGTTTTATTGTTGCAGTTATGTTCTTCAAAACTTCTCTGAATAACACATTTAGGGATAATTACGGTAATCAGATTTTCTAAAAAATGAGAAGCGTTTGAGTAAAGTACTACTGTCTGGTCATTGTTTCAGAGTTTCAACTCCTGTCTGATTATAAAGCATGGTGGTGCCAGGGGGTGGTGTTGGCCAAATGGATGTCATTATGAACCTGAGAATAATGCCTTGCACTTAACCCCATATTGTTCCTGGAGGGCATTTTCTGCAATTAAACTTTGGATAGCAGTGCTACATGGCCAATAAGCAAAAAGAAATTAAAGCAGCAGTTGATACTTAAATGGTAATCATGCATCAATTTAATTCTAGTGGAGTCCATTTGGAGCTTGTGTGGGGGTGCTTGAAAAGTTTATTATCGGATCAGTCATTCAGTTCATGTTGTAGCAGCTAGTTTCGCATGGGGAGAATGACATGAGTGTTATATCTCAGCACTGTTTGAAGTTTTGAAAAGTGCAAGTGCACAAATGCTTGTTTTCTGAAATAAGGGTTTTAAAGTATGCAATAGTCGGTTGTTTTTCAAAAAATAATTAACCCAAAAAATTGCAAAAAAAAAATTTACTCGTCCTTAGACTGTTGAATAAGTAAAATAGTTTTTTGGAGGAATGTAGCATTACATCACTTGCTTACTCCTTTGCGGTGAATGGGTGCCGTCAAAAAGAGAATCCAAAAAAAAAAAAGATATACACTTGAAAGAAATTTTTCATTCAGATAAGTTAACTTTAAACTTCTGGCTAATACAAGTCCTAATGCTTTCTCCAAAAGTCAACTCATCTGAATCGGGAGCGAAATATGCACTGATAAAATAAGGACTGATAAAATGCAACAACAGTGCCAAAGCAGTTCTAAACAAATATGATGTTGGATATTGATGTGTGACAAAAAAGACAAAAAAAAGTTGTGTGAATTATTCTTGTGGTGTTGTAATCAACCGTACGGTATGAGGCGCCATGTGGGATTTAAATTAAAATTCGCTTATCAATACATAAATAAAACACATGCATACACACCTACAAATTACTCACATATACATGTATAATATTGGATGTTCAAATATAAATATATGAAATACATGTGCACACTAATATGAAATTCACACCAACATCTTATATTTGTAATAAATGCATAAACACTTGTAACTAACTTGTTTATACACAGACATACATGCCTATAACTCGATCCATGCATATACACCTACAACACACGCACATACATATAAACTCATAATACATAATACTTACTTACTATGGACTCTCATTCTGATGGCATCCATTCATTGAAGATAAATCATTGGTGAGCAACCAATGGGATCTAAATTAAAAGTACAATCTAAAGTACAAACTCATTCTGGATAATCTGAGAGTAAGCAACTTTGTGTGAATACGCTGTCTTTGACATTGTGAATTTTTGACATTGTGACAGTCAACCTTGCATAACTTCACATTCATCCTGTGCAAATACTATCATCAGGATGCATCATTTAGAGATTTATGTCAGCTAACAAATGTCTTTCCCCTTTTCCCCTTTGTTGTCCTGTTTTTTTTTCCTTCTCATTCTCTCAGTATTCCCTTAGCCCCCATATATAGTCTGACACCAATCCAATGGACAGGTTAACTGACAAGCCCTTTCATAGCTGCTGCAGTGCCTCGGGAAATCGCCTTCACACTACCATTGTGAAAGAGCTAAGGCACCCAGAACTGCTCACTGAGACACCACATTAGTCTACCTGAACAATAGAACACATCTAAAAATAATATGGTTATTTCTATGGAATGCCGTTCAGGAAAATTTGAGTGAAACATGAATATATAAAATGAAAGTCTGAATATATGGAATGAAAGTCTGAATGAATGTATAAAATTAATGTCTGAATATATGGAATGGAAATGTCATGCCATAATCGGTCTGTTGTTGTGATCATTTGTTTTGTTAATTTGAAATGAAACATGCAGAAACAAGAAAACGGTCGTTTTTTTTTCATTTGTTCAAAAAAGCGAGAAAAAAGGTTTAGGCTAGATTTCGTTTATCGGTTCACATGTAGAAAATGGATAAACGACTGGAAATTTAGTTCTCCACTTGTGGGGGGTCATGACACGCCCCTTACCGCCGATTGGTAACAAATCTGAGCTTGTGAAGTCATCATCAGTTTGTTCAGCTAACTGATTTGTTCATTCCCTAAAAACAGTAATCACAGTAATCTGGTCAGTGACATGCCACTTTCATTGTATGTATTCAAGTTTCATTCTATATATTCACATTTAGTTTTATATATTCAGACTTTCATTCCATATATTTAAACTTCATTTTATATATTCAGACTTTAATTCCACACTGTAAACCCCAATGTTGTCTTTAATTAAACAATCAAGTAATGTTGGCTAAACAATACTCAAAATTTAGCATTTTGGTCCCATTACTGAAATATATGAGTTCATTTAACTGAATTACCATCAAATTGCATAAACTTAAGTTCCCCTTCAGTCAAGTTTACTTCGATGATCTTTTGGAAAAGGCCAATGAATACTGGCGTGCAATAATTACAGCCAGGTGCACCTTATCACAGCATGAGTATAAGAGGGCACAGCTGGATTGCACATGCAGCTTTTCGCTTTCGGAGCCTCATCTGATGTATCAGGTCTGCTGGAGGAGAACACTTTCATTTTCAAGAGTTCCTGTCCAAGTTCATGCTCTCTCGTCGTTGCAGCATATTCAACTGGGCAGCTGTCAATGGACCCGCGAGACTGGAAGCCTTTTTAAAGGCTCCAAAGAGCAAAGAGCACCAGTGTTTTTGCTCGTCAGCAAGAGACCTTGCCATTGAGTGCACGCAGTGCCGCGAGAGGTCTCTCCTGGCAACCGGGCATCAAAAAAGAGCAATTTCATCACGGTTTCATAGCCATTCTCCGGAATGTCTATGCTACCTTGCGTTTCTGTGTTGAGTCCACACAGTGGCCCCGCCTGGCATGGACTGCCGCGGCCCCCCTCCGAGGCGCGTAAGACCTCGTCCGCTCTCGCGGGCCGGGCTTACCATGACGCCGGACAGGTTGCTACCGCCTTGCACGCTTTGGCTACACTCCAAGTGTTCCAAGCCAAGGCACTGCACGAGGGCCGCACGTGCCATTGGTCAGGTGATGTCCACACTAATGGTTCAGGAGCGACACCTCGACGTTACTGAGATGGCCGAGATTGACAAAGTCCACTGTCTTGACGCGCCCATCTCGGAGGTTGGCCTCTTCTGCGACACTGTCGAGGCCTTTGTCCAGGATTCCTCGACATCCCAGCAGCAGACGGAGGCAGTAGGACAGGTCCTATGGCGCAGGGGATATGTCAAGCCCCCTAGCGCCATATCTCAGTCTGCTCGTCGCCGAGGGCGTCCCCCCGTGGGACCCAGATCTTCTGCTCCGTCCCTGGCCGGAGCACATGATGTTAGGCTGGCACGACGTCGAGCTGGTGTGTGAGATGCCGCCCGTTCCTCAGGGCCCAGCCATGAACACTCGTAGCTCCAAGAAGTGCCCCTGACATGGGCATCCCGGAGTTGATGGTGATTGCTCCTCGGGGGACAGGAACACCCGTGCCCCCACCCCCGGTGGAGGGCCGGGAGCGGTATCTTCTACGGAAAGAAGGAGCAATCTTCCACACCTCCACACCTCCGGGCCCAGTCCCCCGAGGTCTCCATCTAACCACTCAGTTTTCTCCTCAGATGCAGACCCGGAGCCCTGGATCACCAGCGCGGATAGAGGCATTCTCTATACCTGTGTTCACTCAGACACGAATGCCGCTGTCCTCCATGCGGAGGTTGCTGTCCTACTGGCACAAGGACACAATCGAGCCTGTCCCTCCAGCTGCCAAAAAGAGAGGTGGGCTGAGACTAATCCTGTATCTCAGAGCCCTGAACCGGTCCCTTCTCAGGCTGCCATTCAAGATGCTCACACCGAAGTGCATACTAACATGCATCCTGCACCAGGATTGGTTCTCAGCCATCGACCTGAAGGACACGTACTTTCATGTCTCGATCTTACCTCGCCACAGGCCCCTTCTGTGGTTTGCGTTCGAGGGTCAAGCATATCAGTACAAGGTTCTCCCATTTGGCCTGTCCCTGTTTCCCCGAGTTTTCACCAAACTTGCGGAGGGGTCTCTGTCTGCCTTAACTACCCCGACGACTGGCTGATAATAGTCCATTCGCGAGAGTTGCTGTGCCAGCACAGGGACATAGTGCTACGTCACCTCAGCCATTTGGGCCTTCAGGTCAACCGGGAGAAGAGCAAACTCTGTCCAGTGCAGAGGATCTCTTATCTTGGTATGGAGCTGGACTTGGTTGAAATGACTGCAGGCCATGCAGACATGTCTGAGGTCATTCGGGCACAAGACAGCGGTCCCTCTCAAATCATTTCAGAGGCTCCTGAGGCATATGGCAGCCGCAGTTACGCCACTAGGACTCCTCCATATGAGACCGCTTATACGTTGGTTACATGACCGAGTACCGAGATAGGCATGGCACCGCGGTACTCTCCGGATTGGCGTTTCCCCGGAATGTCGCCGCCTATTCAGCCCGTGGACAGACCTTGCCTTCCTGTGGGCTGGAGTACCCATGGGACAAGTGTCCAGGCATCTCATGGTACACACGTATGCCTCCTCCACGGGTTGGGGTGCTGTGTGCAACAGGGCAAGCAACCTCGGGGCCCTGGACAGGTGCTCGCCTGCTTTGGCAAATCAACTGCCTTGAGTTGCTGGCCATGCTTCTGGCCCTTCGTCGCTTCAGACCGATGTTCCTCCACAAGCACTGTTTTTACTTGTTCGTAGCACACAGACATAACCTACCTTGATTGTTTTTTTTAGAATACAATTCTTTCTGTAAAAGAGCCATTTTTACCTCTTTAAACATTTCCCCCCTCTTAACATATGTAATTGATCTTAAAGGTGAGGATATTAAGTTTGGCAGCTCTAATTGTCACATTAAACATCATTAATGAAGCAGAGATTGAGTCTGTGGTATGTTAGAGAGCTTTAATGATGGCACACATTTCTCTGGCAGTGGCATCAGTGCACACTATAGAGACCATGCCAGGGCTTGCACTCAAAAAAATTAACTAGGAAGGTTGTGCACTTTACTTACTATATTTATATTCAGTTTACTAACAATAATTGTGTTTACAATACATGTTTTTTTCTATTAAGGTCCACATAATTATGTCTCAGCTTGAATGTACAAAATCCTAATGTGTTGTCTGAACACAAACCATTTATGTTAAGTAAAAAATTCGTAAAACACTAATGAAGAAGAGCAGCAAGAGGAATCGGACAACATGTGCTCAAAGATAATTGACTCTCTTGCACACCTGCATTACCTCCTGGGACGTTTTTTTTCTTCAATTGGTTTTGGTCTCTTGCCTTTTCAACAGCTGGTTAAGGTAGCAGGGTTTTTCGTTTTTGCACCAGTATTGATTTTTGTTTGTTTGTAATAATATATATGTTCTTTATTTTGGCCTGCTTTAGTTTTAGAGACTTCTAGTGTTTTAGACATGCCTAAGTTAGCATGCTATCTTAGCCACGTGGCGCAGGTTGGTCTGCTGCATATAAAAGTAATAAGAGATAGTTCATGGATGAAAGTTCTCAGTCGCTATAATGGATTTCTGTTTACTGGAGCGAGTTACAATGGATTTTTTTTTTTTTTTCAGTCAGTTGTAGGGTTCCTGACTGTGCAGTGTATTAATTTTAGTTTGAAAAGACGCTGCATATTCAGCCTGCTAAGGGGGATGTTATCAAAGCCTGGAGTGGATTAAAAGCACACTCTTCTCTCTACTCTGAACCCAGTTTCACAGACAAGGCTTTAGCTAGTCCCAGACTAAATTGCATGTTTGAGATGTCTCAGATTAACATATCTTGCTCTGACATATCTTAAAACATGTCAGTGTCATTGTTCTGTGTTAAGATGCACACCTGCAATTTTATCTTATAAGGCATTGTTGTAAAAGTTGCTTAATTATCTTAATTTAACTAATGCCTAGTCCTGGCTTAAGCTAAGCCTGTTTGTAAAACCGGGCCTAAGGATTTTGTTAGTCACTCAGCTTGGTATCCACTCCGGGTTTTCCATTTCCGCTCTTAGGTTTTGTTTTGTTTTTCTCTCCAATTGTGTTGTGATACTTCAAATGCACATTACATAGTGTGATTATTTTATTGGTTTGTGCCAGTTTAGATTAATGTCACAAAATCTTTATTAAATTGTCTTATGTTTTTATTCTTTGCATTTTTTCAGGTCCTTACTGAAAGGTGTGTTCCTGCCAAGGTGCTTTAATCACAATATAAGATCTGCAACATCTACTAATGTAAATACTTTTTATTGCATGACCATTTCATTTTTTTTTTTAGTTCTGAGTATCTTGTTTCTTTTTGTATCCTGTTTACTTTTAATTATCAGTAGCAATTGATAATTTAGTTTTTAAAAGATTCATTAATGTTTTAAATTATTATTTTAAGTAATATGCTATGCTACTTTTTTTTCTAACAGATTTTTTTTGCAACTCACTGTTCTTTTAATTAATGTTTGTGGTGTGTGTGTTGATTGTGGCAGTGTAAAGGTTGCAGTTCAAAGACCTCAACTAGTTGCCAGGTACTAAAATTTTGGGCGTACAGTAGGCACCCCATATCCTTGTTGTCCATGTACATTCAAGTCAATAGTACCACCAACACGATGATCATTCACTGCAGTTTCACAAAAAGCCTTGACCTTTTGCATGAAAAACGAGCGTGATTGTTTTTGGGGGTGTGATAATGGCCACTGATAATTTTTCATTACACATTTCTCATTCCAGTACCTAAATATTCTTAAGAATACAATTTTCTTTGAAAGAGTGTACTTGCATTATAATGCTATTTTATCATTATACAGACATTGTGCAATCAGTGGCATATAAGGTCTTAAAATGGCAATAATTTAATGTATCGCAAAAAGGAGTTTTCGTGACAGCCCTACTTCAGTGTATTCTATAATTAAGTAATTGCATAATCATTGATAATGTTTGTAGAAGTAAATGGTCATTGCACATGTGGCTACTTTTATAGTTAAAGTTTCACCTATTTCACATAATTTAAAAAGTGGTATTTCTGTTGAGGCACTTTTTTGTTTGTTTTTTTTAGAATGAAACCATTGAAAAGAAGGGCACTTTGTATCTATCTAAATGAAGACCCAAGCAGTCTCTTCAAAGAGTATCTGGTAGGTAAACGAACAATCACTGCAGCAGTAACGGTATCCTAGAGCTTTAAATAATATCACAATATCCATTTAACATTGTGGGATGTGGCTTGTAGGAATGGCCATTTTGGTCTTGACCAAAATCACGATTTATGGCAGAGTTGCTACATGACATCGGCTCATACAGGTGTACTTAATTAAGTGGCCAGTGAGTGTACAAATTATGAGAAATCATGCTGTATTATGAAAACATTTATGGACAAAAATTGCAATGCCATTGAGCTCTTTGGAATTTATTATTTGGCTGGCGATTTCATTGTTGTCTTTTTTTGTGTGTGTTTAAAGGATTCAGATGGCATTGCTGGACAGAGGGACTTTGAACAAGTTGTCTTTGGCATCTACAGTATTAATGCTGAGGGAGGGGATGCCACCAACATTCCAGTCGATGTTGGAATAGTTACTGGGGGTGTTGAAGTGCTTCAGGGCTTGGGAAACATCACTTCTGCATGTGCACTCTTAATGGGTGTCATATATGCACTGAACCTCAGTTATCATCAGGAACTTACTTTACTTTATTTTTTTATTTGAAAAGGGACCATGCACAATTTTAACATTAATGTTTCCATTTCATGCATTGTACCAGATTTAGCCAATGGCTAATTTTCATCTGCAGTCCCTTAGCAGATAATCATAGTCACAATTTAAAAAATAACCAAACAAAAAAGAAATAAAAAATACAAACACTTACACATATCAATTTTTACAGAGTTGAGTTGACTTCAAGTATAATTTTAGTTTCAATTTAAAATTATCAATAGATGTACACATCCTTATATCTTCAGGTAAAATGTTCCAATGAGTGATAACTTTCACTGAGAAAGACGATAATCCAAAAGCAGAGTAACAAAATGGAATAACACAATCACTAGTGGATGGTGATCTAGAAAATCTTACAGAGGCTGTGAAACGGAAGTACACAAAGTACACGAAGTATGGAAGGGGTTATGCCATTTAAGATTTTATAAACCATACATAAATTTGAAAATTGTCAAAGCTAAGAAAATTATATTTCTTTAAAACCCTACAATGGTGATATCGGTTGGGCTTTTTATCTAAAATGTTTAAAGTCTGTTTGTAAAGAGATTTTAAAGGTTTGATTATTGATTTATTAAACACGGAATTAAACACTTAATTTTACATTGCTTTTTTATTGATTTATTTTTGTAACATCACCAGTGTCCAGAGTGGTGGTTGTTGTTTTTTTTTGTTTTAAGTTAAAGAAGCCAAATATAAATGCTGTCACTCATGGGTATGTTAAAAAAAAAATAAATAATTACTCTTGTAAATCAGAAGCACTGTTTTTGATAAACCCTTGTGTTGATGAAAAAAAGGTACTAACACATTTTTATGGAGTTGAGTCTACTAAAGTAATTTGTGTGGAACCTGTTGACAAACTACAGTTAATTCAACCTAACTAGTAAAAAATAAGTCTAGTTAAAGCATTTTATTTTGATTAATAAAGCTTGAATTTAATGTTTTGTTGCAAAGTCACTAGTTTACTTTGAATACACAAATATGTAATAGGCTACTTCTAAACAAATTGTGTTAGTTCATATAACATAACGAACATTAGTTAATTAAACTCAAATGTCTCTTGTTGAGCAAACATTACTGATAATAGTTGGCTTGAGTAAAAAACTATTATTTCTCCCTAAAACAACCCCATTAAGTAAGAATGCCTTGAAATATTTGGTTTCAAATTTCATAATTAAATTATGTGGAACCTGTTGACAAGAAAAAATTAAGTAAAGTCAAGGTTTCGTTTTTTTGAGTGTGGGTGTCCCTATTGGTTGCCATGGTAACAGGCAGACGGGTACAATACAAGAGTCACAATGAACGCTGAGTCTGCTAGTGGACTAAAGAGATAGTGGAACGATGATTAAGGGGTCTGCTTCCTATTTGGCTCTCTCTTTCTCTTGCATTCCACCTTTTTCTCTTTTTAATTGCACTTGAACAGCTACAAATTAAAGCTAGACAGTGGTAATTACCTGGAATAAAAGTGAAATATTTCATCAGATATTTCATGTCATAAATCAATGATGCTGTCCAAATCATCATCCTTTAAGGGTCAGGACAATCACGTGGGTTCTATTTATATAGCCTGACCTTACTGAACACGCATTTGTAGGAGTTTCCTTTCAAAAATGAATGGGAGGAAATCCTTAAATGCTAAACAGCATTCTGCTAAAAGAAATAGTCCCTGACAGCAAGAACAACATATTAGAAACTGATCTTTTAAATTAGGTATTTTACTTTTATTTAATGCCGTATGTTTGTTAGTTTAAGGGTTATTGCAAAGCTTAGTCTTTATTAATCAAAACTGTGGACTTGCAAATCATACTTTGTGTAAAAAGAAATAAACGTTGAGGGAGTTTTATTGCCTCTAGTATTCATTTTAACCGGAAACTGCAGTGATTCGCATCTAAGTACATTTTTGGAGTTTTGCAAAAATGTAGGTAGATGAACATATTTCCAACAAGCCTAGGTTGGCTTGCAAATACTTGTATTTCACTTTTTTTCAGAATTATATTTCTGAAATATTATTTAATTATTAGCCTCAATGAAACTGTAATTGCAAAATATGAAATAGTGGGAGATTTTTTTAGAAAAACTAGATGGAGGGATAAAGAGGTTGACCTGGAAAAAAAAAGAGCCTCTACTCAGAAATTCCCTCGATGATCTTAGGCTTTGTGAAAGCATCACTTTCTGCTGACACTTACTTCAAAAGGTTTGTGGGATGTGTCGCTGTGTTTGTAGGAGCGTGCGAGACTGAGTGTGTGTTATAAAGTGGGTGAATTGCACCCTCTGGGCTGGTCAAATAGTGGCAGCCTCTTCCATTACAGTGAGAGCCGTGTTTGATTGTGCTTTCCCAGAACTCTTCCCTGCAGAATCTTTTGATTCTGTCTTTTCAGGACTCCTCAGAGACTCGTGTAGATCTTTGTGTGATCAGGCAGTCTGATACGCTCATCTATTTCCTGAAATCCAAACTTACAGCAGCTATCAGGTACTTTTCTGGTGCACAATCATCATTAGGTTTAGTTTAGGTTCACTCATATGTAGTGGATCATCCTTTTTTTCACTCTTCATTTCTTTAGGTTTTTCCCCAACACTTTTCAATTTCAGTTTCACTTGGCTTATTTATTTATTTATTATTATTATTATTTAAGAAAAAGGATTCTCATGCCCTGTTCTAAAATAATGAATTCTTATTTAATAAATAATTAAGCTGACACATTTTTGCAACATTACATGTGTGTCTATTAGATGTGTGTCTGGAGTGTTGCTCCAGGTTGACGGATCATTTTTTCACTGACTGTATTGTGTATCGTATGATTCATGGTCATTTCCCAAATCATAGTGATCATCCTTAACCCTTTGTTAGTGCAGACTTGAGTGAGCAGAGCATGTGTGTGTCATTATTTAGTCGTTTGGAATGCACTTGTCAAAGGGAGCGATGTAATTTCCCCATTATCTTCAGCTGGTATGTTCCTGTGACAAGGAAACGAATGTGCTTTGCTGCATTCATAATTAGTTTGCTGTTCCTCAACGAACTTAGCATAATGTGCATCAGCAGATGTTGTTGTTTTAATGTCATAAATGTCTTTTTATTGCTGTCAGCATAACTGTTGCAAATAACTATACATTCAAATGTTTTTTAAAATATGCTAATATTTCAATAAAAACTAATATGTATAAAACTTTATATATATAAAGGCAGTTTAAAGGGATAGAGTTCAGGGATAGCGAAGGGAAAGAGTTCACCCAAAAATGAAAATTTGATGTTTATTTGCTTACCCCCAGCGCATCCAAGATGTAGGTCACTTTGTTTCCTCAGCAGAACACAAATGAAGATTTTTAACTTTAACTGTGGCAGTCTGGTAGTCATTTAATGGAAGTGGATGGGCACCAAACCTTTCAAAGTAAAAAAAAAAACATTCACAGACAAAATTCAAATCACACCCTGTGGCTTGTGATGATACATTGATGTCTTAAGACACGAAACAATCGTTTTTTGTGAGAAACTGAACAGTATTTATATAATTTTTTACTTCTGATAGACACCTATGTCCAAACCATCTTGGGCTCGTGCTCAGCATGAGGCGCGTTCCCTGTGTTGATATCCAGCCGAAGAGCAAGCAACCATAACTTCAAGCGATCAGGCTCAGAAGTTGGGAATCGATGAAAAGTCAACAGTCCTGGATGAGTTCGAGCAAGTGAGCGTAATCTTTTAGCTTTAAATCAGTTTTTGAACAATCAGGATAAGCACAAGTAATTACCATTTTAGCCGCTATACCCGCCTCCTGCCGAGCATGAGCCCGAGACGGTTTGGACATGGTTGTCTATCAAAGGTAAAAAAATATAAATACTGTTCAGGTTCTCACAAAAACCGACCGTTTCGTGTCTTAAGACATCAATGTATCGTCACGAGCCACAGGGTGTAATTTGGATTTGTCTGTGCATGTTGTGCCCATCCACTTCCATTAAATGACTACCAAACTGCCACGGTTAAAGTTAAGAATCGTGTTTGTGTTCTGCTGAGGTAACAAAGTCACTTACATCTTGGATGCCCTGGGGGTAAGCGAATAAACATAAAATTTTCATTTTTTGGGTGAACTATCACTTTAATGCAATGCATCGGTTCTAACGAATCTGCTGATGCACATTATGCTAAGTTTGTTGAGGAACAGCAAACTAATTACACAAACAGATGTGTAACATGCTTTATTTTGGTCTTTTACAATCGCGATCAGTTGAATTTCTTTTAATTGTGTCTGTCTTTTCTGTAAAACCATTTGCAGTGATTGCTATAAGCCAATTATTATTTTTTTTTCATTATTTCAGATTTACCCTTCCCTAAATTGCATCTAAAACAATACTAACTGTTTTGTTACATGCCATTGTTGACTAGAATAAGCAGATTTTACATGGATGAGTATTTGAGTCTGGCTAGTGAATAATTACAATGTCAAACTGCACTGGAATCAAATGTGCACCTGCATCTCAAATCAATCACTTAAGATGCTGTATTTCATTTAAGAAGCTGCTTAGCAGACAGACAAGGAAACATCATTTTTTTCCTCACTCTTTACAGTCACGATGTCCCTGAGTAAGCGTTTACTCCATCAGCAGAGGTTTTCGCTCGAAGACCCACAGTCAGTGTGACTAAATGGGATAAAATGTCAGGGTTTACAACACCTTGAATTATGTACCTAAAAGGGTACATAAAAAACAGAGACTGCTGGGTCTGATGGCAGCTGCATCCAACATGATACCTCTTGGCCCGCTGTGCATAAGACCCCCTACAGTGGTGGCTCAAGACCAAGGGATTTTAAAAAATTAAACCTTATACTGTAGTTCCCACCTCTTGAGTGATGCCCTATTATTTGCTCTCAAGCAGTTTTATGAGGTCCTAAAAGTCCCCTTTTTAAAACAAAAGACATTCATCCTTTCCTGATGGAGGATGTGCTTAGTGGCTACAAAACAGCTGTGGCTGCCATTTCCATTTTAGTTTTAATGATTATGTGAAATCTGTATCTCTCTTTTGGAATAATTAAAAGCAAACCTGGTGGTTCATGAGAAATTATGCTCCAGCATTTGTAGCATACCAAAATAACTTTTACAAAAGCAAAATGGTCAATGGTTAGAGAGTCTCAGGTCTGGCAGGAATGTTTGTGTGTATGTGTGTGTGTGCATGTTCGTTCGTGTTCACTTCTCACTGCTGTATGTATGCATATGGGTGGGTTAAACACAAAGCACAAATTCAAAGTTTGTGACACCATACCTGGCCACACATCACATCCTTTTGCTTTCCCACATTATATTGTTTCTACAGTATACAATGTATCGACTGTACAGCTCTAATTTAACTGATATTACAGTGGTGCACCAACTCCAGATCCAGACTCCTTCTAATTTACATATCCCTAAACCTACCCGTTTTCAGCCCCTGGATCTCATCTTCACCCTCTGGATCACCCTCTGTTCCAATAACTCTTATACATACTGTTCTAACCAAATGTAGTTATATAATTCCTGTTGCACGAGTACTTAGTGAAGAGCAAAAAGGGTTGTTACCAGTGTCCTGTTACACATTTGTACTTACACATAACAATTTGAGGGTTGTTACATGTGTGTAGTCACAAAAATATTACAGCTGCACAGTAGATACTACCAATGTGTATACGGGTATTGGGGACACAATACAAAGTGGGACCTATAATCCTTCCTAACACAGACATTACTGTATTAGTGCTAGTTTACAGTTATTTATTTATTTATTTTAATGAAATGTAGTTAAGTAATGCTTATTTTATTCACAATTTTGCTTTGCAATAAACTAAAATAAACAAAATCACTAGTCCAATCTTTAACATTTCTATTTTTAAATCATCCTTTGTGGATTTTTAAATGATCCAGGTTATTTACGTTTTTCTAATTTCAGTAGAAATTGTTTCTCTCTCTCGTTCTACTTAAAGTCATCAGTGGGCTTAACTTGAATTGAACCAATACACTATTATTTCATATCTGGACAACTTTAGACATCTGCAGGTGGAGAGCAATTAGTCAAACTGTTTTACTGTCAAATAAATAACAAAACAGCTTTGTTTAGTTGAATTTTAGCTTTGCTATTGAATAAAGCACGGCACCTCTACTTTATCCAATGACAACTACAGGGTTCCTAGACAACAATAGAACCCATCCAGCATCTGTTTTGCAAAGCAGCATTGAGAGTTTTGAAAGCTAATAGATACTAATCTTCCAAAATGAAATGCTTTCACGGAAATAATGATATATTTATGTGATGTTAACAGATTTCTCATCTTTTATTGCCTCATCAATGCTGTGAAACCTCATTGATCATTATTACTGTTTCTAACCGCTCCTCTGTGGCCCTCTCCAACCGGCAGCAGCGGGAACCATCGCCCGAATACTAACGTTCCCACCCGGACTT
>JAUYWG010000474.1:0-14853 GCA_034779775.1 Enteromius afrohamiltoni | reverse complement strand
CCCGGCGCTCACCCAGCCTTAGCTATTCTCACCCTCTCTCCCTCCTTCCTCACACCTACCAACCTCTTCCAGCCCCTTCCTATACCTATCCTCATTACTAAACACTTCTCACCAGCTGTTCCTCTCCTTTTCCACCCTTTCCCTGTCCTCCCTGTCACCGCAGCATTGGCCTCCCCTGGCCTTTCCGCCTGCTCGTTCGGGCCCCCTGGCCATTCCACCTGCTGCCTGGTCCTCTCGGCCTCGCTCTGCCCGCCTGCCACGGTCTCTCTCGGCCGTAGTTTCCGCACCTGGCCTCTCTCTGGCCTCGCTCCGCCTGCTCGCCACGGTCTCTCTGGCCGTATTTTCTGCACCTGGCCTCTCTCTGGCCTTGTACTACCTGCCGCCGGCCCTCTGGTCATTCCGCCTGCTGCCTGGCCTCTCTCCGGCCTCGCTCTGCCTACATGCTCGGCCCCCTGGCCATTTCGCCCGCCTCTCTTGGCCTGCACTGCCTGCCACGGTCCCCTCTGGCCGTTTTGCCCGCCTCCTGGCCTCTCTCTGGCCTGCATTGCCTGCCACGGTCCTCTCTGGCCGTTTTGCCCGCCGCCTGGCCTCTCTCTGGCCTCGCTCTACCTGCCTGCCACGGTCTCTCTTGGCTGTATTTTCTGCCCCTGGCCTCTCTCTGGCCTTATACTACCTGTTGCCGGCCCTCTGGCCATTCCACCTGCCTCCTGGCCTCTCTCCGGCCTCGCTCTGCCTGCCCGCTCGGCCCCCTGGCCATTTCGCCTGCCACGGTCCTCTCTGGCCGTTTTGCCTGCCGCCTGGCCTCTCTCTGGCCTGCACTGCCTGCCACGGTCCTCTCTGGCCGTTTTGCCTGCCGCCGGCCTCTCTCTGGCCTTGCATTACCTGCCACAGTCCTCTCCGACCGTAATTTCTGCTCCTGGTCTCTCTCTGGCCTTGTACTACCTGTCCGCCCTCACGGTGGTTCCGCCTGAGATGGTCGTCCTCCCTCACGCCGACCCCAACGGAAGGTTCTCTTCACTTCTTGCCAGAGGTCCTTGGGCGGGGGCAGATGCCTCAAACTTCTAGCCCCACGTCCAGCTCATCTCAGGCTTTTTTGGGGGGCTTGTTTGGCGCTGTCCGCACTCTGCGGATTTTTTTGGGGGCACGCGGGGACCAGGCTGGGCTCCGAGCATCCGTTAACCCTAGCCTCCTAGAGGGTTAAACCTCCTAGGGCTCGGAGGCCACCGGGCTCCCTGCCTGTCCTCCGGACAGTTCGCCAAACAAGCTAATTTATCGCCGAGGTAGTGGGAACTAGTGAAATGATGATTAAGCAATTAATCGTATTTCAGGAGGAGCACGAACGAACGATCGCAGCTGCCACCAATCTCCTTATTACTGACAACCCCGCGAATCTCTCCTCCTCCGCCTTAAATACTGCTCACTCCCTATCCTCGGCTTCTGCGTTTTTTGTCTTCTTCCACCTCCCCTTCCGCCACCCGAGCAGAAGCCGACCCTCACAAAGGGTCCTTCATTTTGCCAAGTTCTCCACTTCCTCCGTGGGGCACGCGGGGACCAGGCTGGGCTCCGAGCATCCGTTAACCCTAGCCTCCTAGAGGGTTAAACCTCCTAGGGCTCGGAGGCCGCCGGGCTCCCTGTCTGTCCCCCGGACAGTTCGCCAAACAAGCTAATTTATCGCAGAGGTAGTGGGAACTAGTGAAAGTGCTTTAAAAGAAACCCTTAAGTGTTTTAGAATTTTATTTTTTTCACTATTCTGAAATCCTTGATGAACCTATTAGGGAAAAAAGTATTATGGAAGTCAATGGTGACCCAATACAGCCAGGATACAAACTGTTTTCAAGATATCTTTGTGTTCAGCAGAACAAAGAAACTCATACAGGTTTAGAACTACTTGAGGGTGAGTAAATGATGACAGAATTTTTACTTTTGGGTCAACTATTTCTTTAATGCCTGGCTTGTACTAATCTGAATAATCGCTTGTTGAATTCCTTAATTCTAAGTTTTGGATAAAAGTGTCTCCTAAATGGATAAATGTATATGTTGAACTTTTGCATTCTATTCCTATTTTTATTTTTATATAACAGCTTCATATGAGTAACAAATAGAGGATTATGTCAAGATTTTTACAACTTGGAAGTATATGATGACAATCTTAATTATTGGGTAACATTTTCAATAAACAAAACCGCTTAAAATACACATTAAAACAAAATATTGCACATTCAGTACCTCGTAATATGAATGATACCGTCTGAATGTCCCTGAAAGGTTCATACTCATCAGAACAATGGTTATTCCTGCAGTTATGGCACTGAACACATTCATTCCAAGAGAGCCTTTCACCTACAGAAAGAACAGATTTAAAGTGACAGAACATATACTGACACAACACTAGAACCACTGGTGGTTAATGTAAACCTAAAACCACCAGCAAGTAAATTTTACCCTGTCAAATGGCAACTGTTTTATATTATTTCACTGTGTTATGCCACTGACTTCATAAAGAAATGTCTAGAGTCATGAAATGTTTATGACCAGTCATTAACTTTACTTTTGTCCTGTTGTTTGATGTTCTTTATGTTCTAAAGCTTTTTATATGCAGACTACTCTAATCACTTTTTATAATGTTAAATATAAGCTAAACAATCCTGCATTGACAACAAGAATTTGAAAATAGAAAATACATATTTGTGTGGTGTAAATATATAATACAATGCCATTAATCAATATAGGCTTATTAACTTAACCTATATTATTTAAATGACTAAAATAGCTTGTAGAAAATAATCTAAGGAGCAATTATAATTTACCATAATGTATGCGGTGACAAATTCAAGTGCACAGCTTCACCTATAAATGATTGATTTGTTTAGTTATATAATTTATAATTTGAATGAGAACAACAATAAACAAATTACTCTCCACCATCAGACTGCATCAGTATTAAACTAAATATTATTATTTTGCCATTACACAAAAATCTGAACTATTTTAATAGCTGAAACAGTATGAGCTGTTTTGGTAGAAGGACCACTGTCCAGTGCAAGCCGGGCGGAACTAATAGCCTCTGTAACACAGAGGCTGAAATAATTCCCACTGTTGGGCCAGTAGCCTCGCAACACTTCTGTAAAACCTGCCCTAAACACACCTTCACTTGACCGCTTCACTCATACAAGGTTACCCCAGCGATCAATTAAATAAATCACTCTACACATATATATTAGAAGCTGTCCTTTAGTATTCATTTACAAACTTGGACGCCACACATGGATAATAACTGACCACGGACAGAAAATAGAGCTGTCTTGCGGCATTTTTTTATACATTAATGTGGTGTCTTGCTGATTTTTGAACAATTAAAATTTAGGTTAAGAGTGTGTTGTAACTGAAGCATTATTGAAAATGTAACAAGTAAAATATTACTGAAATTTGATTAGTAATGCCTTACACTACTGCGTTTGTCATGAGCCGCGCCTCTGTGGCTCTCTCCGCTGGACAGCGGCGGGAACCCTCACCCGAATTTTAGTTCCTACCCGGACCCTTTTGCCCCATGTACCTGAGGACTTCCGTTACCGATCCCCCGCCATTTTGGGGCCTTTAAAAGCGGACTTTGGACGCTTTTACAACGCGAAGTTTTGATTTGCCTAGTCAGTCAATTCTGAGCGTTTTTCCGAGTGATTACCCGTGTTTACTTTTGTACTATGTTTTCTGGACTTTGATTCTCGCCGCCTGCCCCGACCTTCCGCCTGGACTTCTACTACGAACTTTGGATTACCCTGTTTATTGTTGTTAGCCTAGTTCTCCGACTTCCGCCTGTTGACTACGAATAAAGCCTGCTAATGGATCCATCTGATTCGAGTGATATGTCACAGAAAACTTCGCCACCACCGGATCCAGCGGCTTTCTACCGCATGATGGGTGAGATGGGCCATCAAGCCTCCGTGTTGTCTACTCACCAAGCCCAGCTGGAGAAGCTCACCTCGCTCATGGACGAGCTGGTCCGCTCCATTCAGGCCCTCACCACCGCGACCGCGGCCTTGACTCAAGCCACGCCACCCGCGCCGCAGGCCGCTCCCGCGATCAACCCGGCCCGGCTGTCGCTCCCGGAGAAATACAATGGAGCTGCAGGCAAGTGCGAGGGGTTCCTACTCCAATGCGAAATATATATGAACCAGCAGGCGCAATGTTTTGCTTCAGATGATAGTAAAGTGTCCCTGATCTGTTCATAATTAACTGGTAAAGCGCTGGATTGGGTTACGGCCCTGTGGAGAGGCCGCAACATGGTGTTCCTGCCGTATCGCGCTTTTATAAGGGAGTTCAGGGAGGTCTTCGACCACTCAGTCGACGGTCGCAACGCCAGAGATGAGATCTTGTTGCTAAAACAGGGCTCAGCGACGGCCGCCGAGTATACCATGACATTTCGCACTCTCGCGGCACAGACTGGCTGGGAGGCGGATCTCCTGCTGACCATTTATCGCCGGGGCCTCAGGGAAGATCTTCAAACCGAGCTGGCCAGCCGGGACCAGGACAAGACACTTTCTGAATATATGGATCTCGCCATTAAGACTGATCACCTCCTGCGCTCTCGCAAACCTCGTCTGGAGGACTGGAGTCAATACCTGATCTGGGCCGAATACGCCCAGAACTCTCTACGCAAGGCGGCAACCCGGATGACGCCGTTCCAGTGCGTTCTGGGGTATCAACCTCCTCCGTTGCAGCTGAACAGGACGGCATCTACCAGTTTCAGGAGATCCTGAATTCCCGGCGCCGGGGTCGTTTGCTGCAGTATCTCATAGACTGGGAGGGCTACGGACCCGAGGAGAGATCGTGGGTCAATGCCAACGACATCCTGGACCCCACACTCACCCAGACCTTTCATTGTGAGCACCCGGACAGACCAGCCCCCAGACCTCGCGGCAGACCTCGGTGCCGTCAACCTCGCTTCATGAGCCGCGCATCTGTGGCTCTCTCCGCTGGACAGCGCCGGGAACCCTCACCCGAATTTTAGTTCCTACCTGGACCCGCCTCTGATTCGAGTGATATGTCACAGCGTTACAGCAAAAAGTAATATATTACTGTAATATATTACTTTACTTAATGCGTTACTCTCAACACTGGTCATGACAACATTAGGGTTCCCCATGGAAATTAAAAAAATGTCTAAAAATTGCCCTCTCCTCCAGAGTCACCTAAGAGTGGAAATAATTTTCAAAACTGAAATTTAGGCCTTGAATAAATGACTAAAAATCCTAAATGGAGTATTACTAGAAATAATTCTACATGATAAAAAGAAGGCTTTAAAAATATCTGTGTTAGTATCATCAGATACTGCTCCCTGTGATCGGCAATCTGTGATCATCCTCAAAATCCAGATCAGAGCACCCCAAATGTTAAATAAATTTAGTCGCATTAAAAACATTAGGCTGCTCTTAGCCTAATGCTAGCTGGTTCACTTTCTGGTAATAAAACTACTGTAAGTAAATAGATAATTAAATAAATTAGCTCAATGATGATCTCACAGACTGATTATAGGACGATATGAAAATTGAGCATGTTGATCAACACTATGTTGGTATGTGTGGCCAAGATGTATTTGATGGCCTCAATCTGTCTCTGTAATGCAGAACTTCTCTGCAAAGTCCTCAACGTTGTTGCCAAACATGCCAGCCTGGAAGATGGATGCATCAAGAATGCACACTTTCTCAACGTCTCTCATTTTGACCAGGTTTAGCCAGAGATGGCACTCCTTGACTACCAAAGTGGACATCACCTGCCCAAGGGACCGCACTACATGATTTTAGTTACACGAAGGGCTAAATCAATCACCATGTACAGCTCCTGTGCCAACCTCAGGTCAGCTCTACCTTCGTGCATTCATTTGAATGCCCTGGCTTGGTGGACCTGTAGAATTGCCATGGCATGCAGAGAAGAGGATAAGGAGAATAAGATCCCCAATGTCTTCCCTACATTAGACATGTACAAAGTAATCATTTCTATTGAATATATGTGTGAAAAATATATTTTCATTTTAAATAATGTAAATATAAATCCAGCTATATTAAAGGCAGCAATAAGTAGATGAAGTCTGGGATAAAATCATTGCTATTTTTTGTTTAATACTACAACTGAACTGAATACAACTGATGCAAATCTAAAGCTACCATTAAATTGATCAGCAGTTTTTGAGTGATGTATAAAGATATACTAAGTAGCAAGAAGTGGCAGTAGAGTTACCATTCACACATGTTTTTAGCACATTATGTGTACATACCACACATGGATGAAGTTTATTCTGTGCGGCAACAGACAGAGATCCAGCACTGATGTACTGAAAAATAAACATAAGACATGTTAAAATTTATTATGGAAATTGAAATGAAAAGGTAAATAAATTAAAACTATTAAAAAACGCTTACAATTAAAGATCCCCAGTAGGTGATGCCACTAACAATAGAAATATTAAGAAATCTGTCGTTTATGGTGAGTACAATACCAAGTAAGAAGACCACCACTCCAGTCATTATCTGCACAGTCTAGAGAGAGGATATGGGTCATGTAATTTATATTCATTATAATCACATTAAAGTGAATCAGACCAACACATATATTTGTACTTTGCAATCACGACAAGAGATCTTGGTCAATTTAAATGATTTAAAAATGAAGAAATTAAATGCTGAGAATGTTTCCAAAGCATCATTGTAACTAATCTTTAAATGCAGTACCCCAAGTGCCTTTGGCTGTGCTTTGAAAAATCCTTTAAGACCCGCATTGTGTTTTGTTCCTCCATCCTCCTGTCCATCAACATATCTGCCTTTTGCCTCCTGTGGATTTATTTGGATGATAACTGTAGTTTTGTCTGCTGAGATGATCTCACTCATTTCCATTCTAAGTTGTGTTTTAGATTTCCCTGTAATTAAGCATTACATTTAAAGCATATTAACACAGAAGTTTTACATGGAATTTTATATACCAGAGTATTACAAAAAGAAGCAATTACACTAAAACAATCACTGGTGTGTAAGAACACAAAAGTCAAAATATCTATTTTATATCTATTTATATCAAAGTGTATAAATGTAGGCACTATAATAAGAAAAAACCTTTACCTGAAGTGAAATGAGTTGTGTTGATGTGAATGCCTGATCACTCTTGTGGTATATTTTTGTGTGTATGGAGAGAAGAACTATTAAGGAGGAGCTTGTGTCATATGAGCTTGCTTTATACTTTTAAAGATCATGTTGATTCACTTTACATGATGATTTAAAAAAAGATACCATAAATCATGGGAAGTGATTGGGAACAAAAATATTTTTGCTTAAAAGCAAAATCAGACTGTGCTCATTCTTTGTTCAAAACACACTAATTCTGAAGTTTGGTAGTTTTTGTGTTTTATGTGTCAATCATATCACCTTAAAACCCAAAATTAAAATTCTGTCATCATTTACTCACCCTCATCATTTAGTAGCTTTTAGTTTCTTTGTTTTGTCAAACACAAAGGAAGATATTTTGAAAAATGTTTGTAAACAGACTGTTTTGGGTCACCATTGGCATCCATATAGGAAAAAAAAGTAAATAGTGGCCTGAAACAGCCTGGTTACCTTTCAGCAGAACAAAGAAATTCAGACCTTGGGGTAATTAAATTATGACAGTTCATTAGTGAATATTCTCTAAATTTATTTTAAACAGGGCGGTAAAAGAATCAATGTGGCAAATCCAAATTCTGCTGTAAAATATAAAACAATATTGTCCTTACTTAGCTCAAGTCAGTTTAGAGTTCAGTTCAATAACTGAAATTCATCACTAATTAGTAATAAATGTAGAAGTCTTGTTTTGTGTGCCCTTTTACACCAATCAACAGTTTACCAATGTGATCGCTTGATATTTCCTTTTCCGCAAGCTTTGCTCTTGTTGACAGTGGAGAGAGACTGCTTTAACTGTCATGAGCAGACTGCAGTAATACAGTGCTTGTACACTTCAGAGGTTTTAAGTTTGCATTTCATGTACTTCACCTACCATCCAGGTCCATCACCAAAAGCATTAGTTTAATGTTGTGTAACATTGGTCACTAGAAGCAGGTAGCTTTTCACCTGAGACAAGAGGCAAAGTATGAACTGATCACAAATGCTTACCACTGATATGTTCTCTTTTCATGTGAAAAGTTGCACACTAAATGCACACTACATGCAAAACAACAAATCTCTTGAAAAAGCAAACATTTTGATTAAACTTAAATAATAAAACATTTTTTTTACACAAACATCAAATGATTATACACTGATACGACAGTTGTAAAACATTACTATCTTGTGATTTTGGTTTGTTAATTGTGCTGTAAAATTAGTCATATACACATGTGCAAAAATACCAAGCAAAAAAACACTGTTTTTAGTTACATCCTATTCTACACTCTGCTGAGTGAACGAAAATGTGTTTTGTTAGAAGAAGTGGTTGTGTGTGTGGTTAGGGGAACTTCCTTTCTCAACAGTTCTTCAACTAATGCAATGCGGCAACCGCATGCGCGTCCATACAGTGACCGTAAGAGCTCAACACACTACAACTAAAGAAAACACATGCAAATAGAGAAAACTAATAATAATTAATAAAATAATTATGAATAAATCATTTATGTTTTTAAAGTTAAATAGTGGATTTGGTATATCAAAGACAAGAATCAGACAAATCAAACACAAATGTACAATACTGTACATGTACAAAAGTTTCTTTTGTTCTGACTGCTGTTAATATGATCGTAACTGTCAAACAAGATGCTCAGAGAATTCATTTATGCATTCATTGTATCCATTTATATGTTGTGAAAATTATGATATGATATGATGCACAAATGAGAAATTGATATTTAATACGCTCAATTGCAGCCTGTTTCTCATAAGGTAAATATATAATTTAAGAAAAAAATCTATGTAATACAAACATATTTTTTTGAGAAATAAGTCAGTGGAGTTGTTGGTGAACTAAAAGACAAGTTGTTTTTGTTAATTTAAACACGCTGATTAAATTATTTCTTTGTCTTTTGGATATTATTATCTTAGATAATCTGATGAATTCCACAATTAACTGTAAAAAGATTATTATATAAGATGGCTTAACTCCTCAATGAACTTTTGAGAAATTAAACTTCTCAAAAAATTTGCTAGTGTTTTCTCTATTTGCATGTGTGTTTTTGTAAGTTGAGCTCTCTCGGCCACCACATTTTCATGTATAGCTGTGTGAAAATGAGTGTAAAAATGGAACAGTTCGTTGTTTGAGCTGAGCAGGTGATCTGAATTAGTGATTGAGAGAGAGAGAAATAGAGAGAGATGCAGAGCAGGGCGATACAAGGAACAAGATTAGCTTTGATATTGTTTAGATATTGTTTATGCTCAAATGTTAAAAAAGTGAAATCTCAAACAATGACCCCTTTAATAGCTTGCACACTCAACTGTTTGCGAAATGGAGCTTGTGCTAATGTATCCTACCTTTCTCATTCGGCACAAATCCAAAATCCAAATATTCCATAATATTTTCATATTTATGTATCTGAATTCAGATCTATTATATGTACATTTTAGGCTTTGTACTTCATTGTGTGTGTGTGCAACAGCAGGATCACTTCAACTGTTTCCTTATACCAGCAGAATCAACTTAAAACACTCCATCATTTATTGTCTTATTAATGATGCATCACAATAGGTCTACTTTTATTTTTTTAAACACTCACAATGAAATGTGCATTTTTAAAATATACAAATAGGATGTTGCTTTATGCCATTTGATTTTTCTTTCTGTGAACAAATTAAACTGAAATTCAGTGTATATACATTACTAAATTAAATATATTTCCAGTATATATATTCTTTGTGTTTGTATATATATGCTGCAAAATATACAGTGGAGGAAATAATTATTTGACCCCTCGCTGATTTTGTAAGTTTTGTAAGAAATGAAAAGTCTCAGAACAGTATAATTTTAACATTAAGTTTATTTTATCAGTGACAGATAGCACATCAAAAGGAAAAACAAAAAAAAACTTTAAATAATAGATAGAAACTGATTTGAATTTCATTGAGTGAAACAAGTATTTGAACCCCTACCAACCATTAAGAGTTCTGGCTCCCACAGAGTGGTTAGACACTCCTGCTTAATTAGTCACCCTCATTAAACACACCTGTCTTAACTAGTCACCTGTATAAAAGACACCTGTCCACAGAATCAATCAATCAAGCAGACTCCAAAAAGGGTGACAACTGTTGGTGCAATTGTTCAAAAATGGAAGAAGCACAAAATGACCATCAATCGACCTCGCTCTGGGGCTCCACGTGGGGTGTGGACACCCTCGTGGGGTGTCAATGATTCTGAGAAAGGTGAGAAATCATCCTAGAACTACACGGGAGGAGTTAGTTATGACCTCACAGCAGCTGGGACCACAGTCACCAATAAAACCATTGGAAACACATTACACCGTAATGGATTAAAATCCTGCAGTGCTCACAAGGTCCTTCTGCTCAAGAAGGCACATGTGCAGGCCTGTCTGAAGTTTGCCAGTGAACACCTGAATGATTCCGAGAGTGACTGGGAGAAGGTGCTGTGGTCAGATGAGACCAATATTAAGCTCTCTGGCATTAACTCAACTCGCCGTTTTTGGAGGAAGAAAAATGAAAAATTTTTTCAGTTTTCCTTTTGATGTGCTATCTGTCACTGATAAAATGAACCATTAAAATTATACTGTTCTGAGACTTTTCATTTCTTTGTCATTGGACAAACTTACACAAAATCAGCAGGGGGTCAAATAATTATTTCCTCCACTCTATATATTATGAAAAGTACTTATTTTTTGTAATAACGAACTGTGACCCCCCCCCCCCAAACTGAGGTACGTAACAAACAGTGACATTTAGGTTGTTACACCCCTGATATATTCACTTCTCTAAGTATATCAACAAATCTGATGTCTTTTTCTCTCTGCGTGTGTCTGTGTGTGTATTTGCTCCATTGTATCACAACTAAAATACAATTTCAGGATATACTCATTAAAAATTCTGGTTAACAAATAAAATCTTTAGTTCATGTCATAAATGAAATAAAAAACATTACAAAACCTTAGGCCATGTCTGATGCAGAAGCATATACAAATCCATTACATATATAATTATAAAAATTACACAAATAACACTAGAACATATATTTAAATCTAAAATATCTACAATAACAATATGGGACTTTTTTTCTGTAGCCTTTGGTTGCTAGGATATCCCTAAGAAGTAGCAAACAAGATATGTTAGTACAAAAGAGGCTCATTCATTATGAATATTAATTATTCCAAAAGGATTTACATACTATAAACACTTTAAGCATTTTAGGCTGTACAGTATTTGATAAAAGGTAAAGAGAAGAACTCGTTGCCACTTAGTCTAGACTAGAGGTAGGCAACGTCGGTTCTGGAGTGCCAATGTCCTGCAGAGTTTTACTCCAACCCATTAGGGTTGTGCACTAAAATACCTGAAATTAAAATAAATAAAAAACAATATAGACATATTAAAAAATAATAAAATGGCAAAAAAACTAATATCTCAGTGATACTAACACCAGCTGTGATTGACACAGTATAGTTCCTAGGCTTGGGAACAGGACTTTTAAGAGTAACGACTGAAAAGGGGTGGTACTACCGAGTACTGATTCACATTAAAGTGTGAGTTCATCCAAAAATGAAAATTCTGTCATTAATTACTCACCCTAATGTCATTTAAAACCCGTATGACCTTCTTTCACCTTCAGAACAAAAATGAAGAATTAATTTAAAAATTCAAACAAACAAACAAAAACTAGCATCATATTATACTGTATACACACAGAAACTTTATAGCAACCTGTCAAAATAACATAACAGTTTAACATAACAGGAGTATATTAGACCTACTCTTGCATTGCTTTTGTACAGTATGTACAAATTTCAATAAAACAAAATGATAAAAATAACCATTACAACCACATTACTAAACCATTACAACTTACTAAAATTATTTTTTTTTAAGTAAAAACCTTTTAAAAGACTATTCACACAATTTTTCTACCATTTATTATTGTAACAGTAAACCTCTGTTTGTTTGCCAAAAATAAAAGGGTTTAATTTTCATTTGATTAAAAATAAATAAATGTTTTATGTCTTCATTTTAATGATCAGAAAAAATAAAACGCATAAGAATTTCTGGAAAACATGTAGAGTCCTATTGTTCAAAATGTAGAAATTAAGATTTTTGGACTTATTTTCCACTAATATAAATGTTTTTGTTATTACACAGTAAATTCCCGAAAAGGTACCATTGGGTATCGATTTTCAGGTACCCACACCAGTACTGTACTGGTTAAAATATGAATGTATCAACCTATCTGTTTTAATAATTAAAATGATTGGTGTGATAAAACTACCAAGCCAGCAAAGTCTCAGACCAACTCGTATGTATTCTTATGAGGTGAAAATTATTTGCTAATTCCGACAAATTCGTACGACCTTACTTTGTCTAAACCTCAGTGACGGGTCGGGTTAGGAGTGGGGTTAGGTTTAGGTCCTTCATACAAATTCATACACATTGGTAACTCATAAAATGTAGCAAAAAATATACGAGTGAGGTCGTATGAATTTGTACAAATTAGCCACCTTGTAAAATATGTAAGAATTGCCGTGAGACTGGGCTGGCTAACCTTGTAATGTCAAAAATAGCATTACCACAACAAAAACATTTACCTGGTTTAGTGCCACGTTGACCACTGTAGTATGGATGTTGCAGGTGGCTTTGCACGCAAGTGCTGAGATAAATATAGATATTATGAACTGAGGAATGGTGAACAATAGCATTATTCCAACATGTCGCAAAGATTTCTGAAAAAAAAAATCAACATGCCCATTTATAATAACAGTTTCAGAAATGGCACTGTTCAACTGTAATAAATGAGTTTCTAAAAATAATACTGTATCATTTTAAGATAATTATAAATGATTATATTACTATAATAAATGTAGCCTTATGATGCGTTTGGGAAATGCAGCACTAACCTAAACTGACTTGAGCACTATCCACCATCAGTGTAATTTCTGAGTGACCAGAACTTCGTGCATGTCATACCTGCTCAGCAATCCATCGAGGATACAATGATGTTGAAATCATGTAAGCAATCATCACAACAATAGCTACTCCCGCAGTTATGGCACTGAACACATTGATTCCAAGAGAGGCTTTTACCTACAATAACAATGCACTAGTTTCAGAGAATGATTCAAAGAACAGATTAAGATTGCTTACAAAAAATCGTCACTTTTCATTCATTCGTCTGGGTGCATGAGAAGGAAAATATACTTTCCCTATTGACCACTACTGGGCCTTTAAAAAGTGCAAAAATGGGACATATTATTATACATGTTATTTAGACAGCTATTTTAAAACCATTCTGACAAAAAGTGTTAAAGTACAGCTATACAAAGCCTCTCAGTTAAATTGAGGCAAATTCACTTACAAATCTTAATCTCGGTTTACACTTTTTGAGACCATAAAAGCTTTGCTGCTAACATAGGATATTTAAACCTATACATTTTTATAAAGCGTATGAACTTACCAAACACAGATTAACTTTATTCTGTGCAGCAACAGACAAAGATCCAGCAATGATGTACTTAGAAAGAAACACAGGGTATGTGAAATGTCATGCTGGAAATTAAAATTACAGCGAAATAAAGCAAAATTTTCAACTTACAATGAAAGATCCCCAGTAGGTAATGCCAATACTGACAATAATATGGGGAATATCGAAACGATAGACATCGATGGTGAGTAAAACACCAAGTAAGAAGACCGTTACTCCAATCATTATCTGGACAATCTAGATGACAGGTATAGGTTAGATATTTTATTCATGATGGACTAGCATTGATGTGTGGATGTACTGATTATTGATGCACACAGTCTGGGCTCTTAAACAAGAAATTTCATTCATTTTGATCAAGAAGAAATGAAATGCTAAGAATCTTCCCAAAACCATGCGTGATTGTAATTCATCATTAAATGCATTACCCCCAGTGCCTTTGGTTGAGTTTTGAAAAATCCTTTAAAAACTGCAGTGTGTTTTAGTGTCTCCTGTCCATCAACATAAATAACACTGTCTTTTGCCTGTGGACTCATTTGGATGATTACTGTAGCTTTGTCATTTGAGATAACCTTTTTGGTTTCCATTCTGTAATTTCCCCTGTAATAAACATGTTCATGTTATTCAGTTTCATTAAAAAATGTGAACTATTCTTCTCATAGTTAAATACTTTTTTTGTGATCATGATATATTACAAAACTGTGAAAACACTGCCATTATTCACATGAATATAATCATTTGACTGTCTATTTAATTTACTATGCATTTGGAGATGTTACATAATTCTCAGAGATAAAAATTGACATTGTATTTCATATTAATTTGAAATAATGTTATTTTTGTAGGTTAAAGTTGAAATAAACTATAAAACATTCAGACTTTGAGTTTTTAGTAGTCACAGCATTATATACTATTTTTTAAATACAGACAATATATACAAATTTGAGCGTGAATGAAAACTGATAAAACATTTTACCTGATATGAGAGTTTGTCTGCAGATCTTTTGCTGTGTCTTTCTGTGTGCTAACTCTGTAAAGAAGGAGGGGTTAGTAGGCTTCAGTTGATGGCCACCTTCCTCTTAAAATATGAATTACTTAAAATACAGAAGTAGACAGTAAACGTAGAGAGTAAAAGTAAAAGTAGAGAGTACACAAATCCATATCGTGAGTGAAAGCATAAATACTACTGATCAAATATCGCTCCATTACAAGTGAAAGTTG
>JAUYWG010000473.1:0-14855 GCA_034779775.1 Enteromius afrohamiltoni | reverse complement strand
AATCATTTGTGAATGTTTTGTAGATGAACATTTCATCATTAACTAATCACTTATAAATGACTTACAACAGAACGTTACTCTAAAGTGTTACCAAACACATTTTAGGCTTAATATTAATAAATGTGCATCGTGCACAAGTAGAAGGCCTGCTTTAAAACGTTTCATTATCATCTTTATATCAGTCTCAAGCAATAAGTTAGTAAATATGTTAAAGTGCCCCTATAATGGGTTATAAAAGGTCAGAGGTGTAAAGAGTACCCAAAAACCATACTTGAGTACAAATTACTTACTGTAAAAATTACTCCATTACAAGTCACAAGTCACCAATTCCAATAAGACTTGAGTAAAAGTCTTAAAGTATCCTATTTTAAAAGTATTGAAGGTGCAGAGAGTGCTTATTCACTCCCCCCTTACCACAATCCCTACCGGACCTGGGATTCAAACCCGCAACCCGGGTTACAAGTCCAACTCCCTATCCATTAGGCCACAACTGCCCCCAGGGCTTATATTCGGGGCTTAGCTACATATTTTTGTAAGTACAGAGGGCCCAAAATTTATATTATTAGGGGGGTTCAGGAGCATACCCCCCGAGGACATTTTTCCTGACTTAAATGTGTGCATCTTAAGATGTTTTAAGCTCCTAAATTGGATATTAATATAGGTTTAACAACAAGTCAGCAGGCAGTAGTAGCATACATTATTTTCCAAGGTAACTGTTCCTTAAACATGAAAATTTGATTAAATGTTGCAATGAATAATCCATTCTCTGCAAATAAAGAAGGTATAGTTTGTTCATTAATTAAAAAATTCACACTGAAGTTTATCTTTTCCAATATGTTTAAAATTATTTTGACAAACTATGGACAAATTTACCTTTATAAAGTGAGTTTTTTCTAAAAGTGTCCATTATCCTTTGAGTCAAATTCTTATATTTGATATATTTACTCTCTGTTTAATCCAAAATTAATTAATTAATTAAACTGCATTTACAAATGCATAAATATTGTTTTGATATATTAAATATTAAACGTTAAATACTGATATTTTAAATGATTTGAAACATGAAAAAGTCAGAAAAATCGAACTGTACAATTAAAACCGCCAATAGATGGCAGCAAATCACTCTTGATAAGTGAGTCATTGTGATTGAACCGAATCATTCAAACGGATGATTCATTCAGAAACGAAACAGCATTGTGTCGCTCAGAGACGCAAAACAGTGGTGGCTGTTTGGATTGATATTTGTTGAAAGCAAAAGAGCAAAGATGGGCAATATTATGTCTAAAAGTCTCTTAATTAACTTTTTGTTTATTGAGCCGTAAAATCTAAGAACACACTGTAAATGCGTGCGTGCACTAGTCTAGACTTCATGTAATGTATGCGAGTGCTCTGCAGGAGTGTTTTGAATGGTTTTTGCTAAATTCTTGATCGCAGACTATCGCGCATCTCTACCGCTCAGGCGTCTCAGATGAGAGGATCTGAGTGATTGAGAGGAGGCGTGGCCATGTAGGACAGCAGTGTGTGTGATGTGAGCGCACTGTCGGAGAGAAGAGAGAGAGAAACTGCAGCTGATATAATTTAATCGATCCTGCGGAACATGGAATTGAACCGTTTTTAGAATTCGATTTTTTTTACAAGACTATTAACAAACCCAAAAGATTCGGGGCTTTTACAAAAAACATTCGGGGCAAAAAACGTTCGGGGCTGAAGCTCCAGAAGTCACCCCCTGCTTCGCCCCTGACCCAGTACCTTCAGCACCCTGCAGGTGTTGATATCGCATCTTCCACGCAAGAGATTAGCAGTGGTAGATAGAGAGAGAAAGATGCCGACTTGTCGCATGTAATCAAAATGTAGCGAGTAACGGTAAGCGTCCGTTCAAATGTAGTGGCGTAAAGAGCACATATATTCAGTCAAAAATGTAGTGGAGTAAAGAGTAAAAGTTGCTTATATTTTTGATACTCAGTACAAGTACAAAGTAGCCAAAAAATACTTAAGTACTGTAATGAAGTCCATTTACTCAAGTACTTTACACCACTGTAAAAGGTTCATATTTTGGTTTAGGGAGCCCCAAAGATTTGTTCAGCGATTAATTTTTACAAACCCCTCCTTTGTGTGATGCTAACCTATGGCGATTGGTCATTTCATTTAAAGCAGTGTTTGTGAGCTTTCAACGCTCCAAAAGCAGCACCTAGTGGCAAAGAATGAACTTGCATTTTCATTCAGACAAGGTAAGTGTCCAGTGTCTCCTATATGGGGAGGCTGCAGACCTGGAGTGTCTGTGCGTGCAACAAGTGGGCGGGCAGTATGCTGATGTTTCATGTTGACATCAGCATGAAAGGCTTGGTATTCGTTTAAAAAAAAAAGACTTGTTAAAAGGATTCAGAGTCGACTCTTTCTTTTGAGAAACAACAACATTATACACGGTGCACTTTCAGATTTAAAACTTTGCAGGATGTATTCATTCACGTAGAGATGTGTTATACAGTATTAGTAATAAACAAATGTATTTCCTTTCTTACTAGGGGTAAGGGGTTGTGCATGCACAGTAAAAAACGATGGGTTATTTTTTTAACCCAATAGATGGGTTACACATATTGGGTCATTATGTTGGGTTATTTTCTAAAAGGTTGGGTTATTGTTAGTATTAACCCTGCGTTGGGTTAAATTGGTTCCCGTGGCGACAGTTCAGATTTTAATGGTCGACAAGTGAAAGACAGTCAGGCAACAGAAGAAGCTGCTGCTGCGCCAGTATGAGGCGAGTAATATCTCTTTTTGATATGTATAACTCTTACAACATTATAATTATTATGAAAAGAAACATTAAATGCATTTAAAAAACATAACTTCATATGTTTTAAACAAAGTTGTACCTCCGTTTATTTGGTGTATAGTGTTTCGGAGAATAAACTCGATTGGTTAACGTTAACATTAGCTTTCCCATTTAGGCCGCGAGCGAAACTGTTTAGAGGTGTATAACAGTAACCCAACGTTAATAATGTGTGACGAAATGTTATATGCCTCAAGTATGTTTCTGAAATCACTGTCTATTACGCTGGGTTTAAATTCTTTGGGATATTATTCAACAGTTAACGGAGGGTTCTGACTAACGTTACAGTTTGTAAGGTCGCACTAGTATTTATCACATTAGGAAACACCAAATGATAAACGAGTCAGTGGTGTTTACTTGAACCGTGCACTCAAAATCTGTAAATTCTGTGCTAGAAAAGTCTAAAAAGATTCAAATTCTCAGATAAGAAAGACATAATGGGAGAAGCAAGCTTTTCATTGCCTCGAATCTATTAAGAATTTGCTTTAACCAATTCAATTGATTCAATTACACTAATTAAAATTCAAAATGATTCATTAGTGACGCCTGCTGTTCAAAACAGAACAAATATCAGTGTTTGGAAAACTAAATGATTGTAATAACACTTATGAGTTGATTTTTATGGTTTAATCCTTTTGAATATTGTTATGCATCTATTAGAATAGCTATTAATTACATGAAACTATAACTGTACTAAATCTGTTTATACCTAAAAACATTCTGGTCAAAAATTACCCAAGGGATTACGATTACGATTTGATTACAATTAGCATGTCATTGATTCGGTTCAATACAATATCTCGATGCATCACGATGCATTGACAATGCACTGCATAATCAATTTTCAATTTTTTCAAAGCACGTGCTGCAATGCCAGATTCACTGTATGCACAAAGCATTTACTGTGAGGGAATGTTCCATTTTGAGTTGCAACGATCATCTTCGACGCATTATCTGTCACAAGATCACTACATCTTTTAGATCATCAGTTTAGATCAAGAACAACGCACTAACCCTTGAATTCAGCGTATAAGTGGCCCAGAAAAAATAGACTATTGCGGCATAGCCGCTCCTGCTCTTCTTCTGCTACACGCTGCCGCCCATGCATGCTGTGTGAAAGCTTTCATATATTAACATGGGCGCCGAAAAAATACTGCTTACCGTGCTGTGTGAAACCGGAGTGAGGCATTGTAATCTGTTGCAACAAAGCGTGTATGTGGCAAATGACATCAGAAGCGCCAGTACGTTATAACGGGTTATGGTCTATTACTGAACCGAATCGTCCTCGTCTGCATTGCCATGCATCGTAGAAACGATTAATTTTGACACCCCTGCTTTTTTAAGGGACGCACAATGCTGAAACAGATCGTTCCAAAAAGATATATAAAAAAAAAAGATTACAGAATTTTCTTTTTTTGGCTGAACTATCACTTTAAATAATTTTAATTTGCTCATGTGTAATATTATTACGAACAGGAGACAATACTTCAAGCAGTGGATCTGTGTTTCAAACTTTTCTTTGTGTTTGACATCAACTACCCAAAGCCCTTTGCTCCCATTTGGGAATTTTTGCAGCACACAGTCTTTAATGTTCCAGGAGTTCCTTCTGCACATTTCCTCCTTCTTAAAAACTTTGTATTTATTAATCAGTAAAAACTATATTTTACTGGTCATCAGTAGGTCCAGCAACTAGCGGATTTGAATATTATTGTTTCTGATGTTTTTTTTTTATTTTATTGTTATGTGTTTATGACATTGTGTTGATACAAATTAATATGTGTGCATCTCAAAAATATATCAGCTGTACATGCACATTTGTGTGTTTTGACTTTAAATACTTAAATATTTTGAAATGTAAAACAGTATTTTATTGTTAAAAAGTATTATTTGCATATTTATATATTTCAACAGGGTGGTACAGTATAATGTGGTTTTATTAAGTAATTTATATTATAATTTATATAAGTCATAATTTATATATATTAAATTATATATATATATACTGCTGTGAATCAATAAAATAAATAACCCAACTGTATTTTAACCCAATTCATTGGGTCAAAATAACCCACAGATGGGAAGGTGCTATACCAACCCATAGTTGGGTTATTTTTAACCCAACTTTTTTTTGTGAGAAGCAATGTGATTTTTTACAATGTGATGTACAGTAAATGCAACATTACATAACATATTGTTCACATTATGTTTTAGCTGCAGTTGAATCACTGAATGAGCAAGTAAATGAGATGAGTAAATGATACATATCAGTAATAAATGTCTTCTAAAACTCTTTATACATAACCATAACCTCATACCTAATTATTGTGCATTTTATATGTATGTAATTCTTTCTGAAACACCATTCAGTCTGGAATTTCCATGAAAAGATTTACAACATACATTGAATTTTTATTTTATCATATAATAATCATAATAATAAAAATAAACCAATATTTCGATTTACATATACGTTGTTTTATATGTTTTCAGCTATTACAAAAGACACACTGTGAGTACGTGTTAAAGAAGTCTGCATTTCGTATCAATATCAATTTAAGGATTTAAGAACCCCATCTGCCCCCCCCCAGGAAGGCGCGAGCAGGATAAGTGGAGGAGAAGGGGAGGGGGAGGGATGTGCAAAAGACGAGATGAGGAAGTGAAGGAAAAGGGTTTATTTATACTAAGAATGGGCCGGATAACGAGGGGTTTGATTAGGTAATGCGGGCCGGCTGAGATTAATCATCCAGCGCTTCCTCCCAAATTTTTTTTATTTGCAAAACATTCACTTTCTTTTAAAATACATTTTTGAATTTTTAGTTCATAACTATGGTCTCTTAATATAGAGAACACTTACATCCCCTCTTTGTAAGAAAAGTCTCTTACATGTCTACAATGACACAAGGATGAGCAAATTATGACAAAATAACCATTTAACTGGCACAAATGGCTTTGAGGAGTACCCTTGTATGTACAGTACAGTAGGTGTTGCCGGTGAGCAGCCTGACCTCTCAGTCCTGCAAGTGACAGATGTATATGAGGACAGCCCCTTTATTCACCACAATTGGGATATCCAACAACGATACTTTGGTAAAGTTCAGGCTGGGAGTGTTCTGTCATACCTACAGCCAGCAGAAACAAACCGCAACATCACTCCCCATAAAGATGCCCCACAACCGCCACATCTGCCACTAGATGCTTACAACCTTGACCCCAGTCTGTGTGCATATTTATACAAAGTCAGTATTGCTGTGTCCCGTTTTGTGACACATCCTCGAGGTGTAATTCAGTTATTTGTTTCCATACGTTCCCTTTGGAGATGGAAACACGCAAAAAATGTATTCATTTGATTTGTTGCCCAGATTATATTGTCACTTCGAATTCAAGAGTTGGCAGTCGTCACTTCAAAAGTGATGATTTGATTTAGCCATCAACTCCCACAGGACGCTGGCTACTAAATAAGGGGACTGTTCCCACTTTGTTTGAGTGGAACAACTACCCCACTTCAACACCAAGACACACTGGGGTATGGAAAAGAAGAGAAGTTTCCCATCCACAGAATGAAGATCCCGTGCCTATGAAATTCTACCGGAGCATGATTACTGCTCATCTCCTATTTCGGCGGCAGTCAATCTTTCTTTGGATCAAACTGAAGAACTCCAAAAGGAGGTGGAGCATCTGAAGAAGTCGAAGAACTGTTGATCCATCTGAGGTTTTGCTTGGGACAATTTGCTGCATCTGACCATTACATACAGTTCTATACTAAGTAAGAGTGAAAATACAAGATGCTATAATGTCATTATTATAAGATGCTTCATTAACCCTTAAAAGGTGTTCATTATGACCCAGACCACCTTTTCCTTAATGAAAAACAGATGTTTCCCTTTGTCTCAGTGGAGTAAAATTTTATGACTTTTCATCATTTTCCATCTATGTGCACATTAAAAACTGGACTAGATTCAGTCTTTCTGAAGGTATGTAATTTTTTGGTTTACACATAGGGTCTCCAATTGAAAATGCAAAAAAAAAAATCACTACACCCAGGATTAAACTGAAATTTCCACACAGAAATGTACTAGGGTACAAATGCAATATAGAAAAGACATGCTCACACACACACATACTCACAAAGACACAAACACCAAAGCGTGCAAGGCAGTAGCAGCCTGCCTGGCAGCGTGGTAAGCCCATGAGAGCGGACGAGATCTTACGCACCTTGGACAGGGGCCGCGGCGGCCCTTGCCAGGCGGTGCAGCTGTGTGGACTGAACACAGCACGCTCGGCCTAGGGGATGGCCACGTACCCTCTGGCTGCACCTCTGTCGAGGGTGGAGAGGGGAGAGGAGCTGGTGGCCAGGCGTGACGAGTACGGGGCTCGCCATGACCTGGTCAGCTCCTCATGCACCTCTGGGAAGAAAGGAACACACCGGCGAACGCCTCGTTGCTCAACTCTCCCTCTGATGCAGCGGAAGACATCTCAACATCCTCGGGTGTCTCCAGAGGACAGGAACTCTTGAAAATGAAAGTGTTCTCCTCCAGCAGACTCGATACATCAGATGAGGCTCCGAAAGCGAAAAGCTGCATGTGCAATCCAGCCGTGCCCTCTTATACTCACGCTGTGATAAGGTGCACCTGGCTGTGATTATTGCACGCCAATATTCATTGGCCTTTTCCAAAGACTCGAAGGCGATTGTCTCTCATGCCAGATCCCATATGTAACGTCGAAGTGAACTCACCTGAAGGGGAACCAGGCATCGGTTCACCTTAAAGACACTGCTCACTGCAGAGAATAGGTGGAGCTAAAAGGTCCAACAATTCACTAACCAAGGATTGCGTGGTTTACCTGCTCACTCGTGTACTGTCGATTTGAAAGAGGGGCATCACTGGCTCCAGGGCAGCAGTAATCCATTCACCGTCTGGACCGATCACCAGAACCTCACCGTCATCCGCCAGACCAAACAGCTCAACCCCAGACATGCATGGTGGGCACTGTTCTTCGAACACTTCAACTTTCAGCTATCATACCGGCCCGGTTCGAAGAACACCAAAGCAGACGCCATCTCATGCCAACATCAACGGGAGACCACCACCTTGGAGCCCGCGCCTGTCCTGCCCTCTCACATCATCATGGCACCTCTCCAGTGGGGGTTAGAATAGAGAGTCCGCCAGAGTCACAGCCAGGAACCACCACCACTGGAGACACCCACTGGACGACTCTTTGTGCCCGACCACCTCCGCCTTCAGTCCTTCAGTGGGGCCACGATTCCACTTTGGCAGGCCATCAGGGAGTCCAGAGGACCATCTCTTTCATCAAGAGGGCGTTTTGGTGGAGGACGTTGAGGAGAGACGTACAGGAGTACGTCCAGGCATGTACCATCTGCGCTCGCTCCAAGACCACCAATTCTCCCACCACCGGTGAGCTGCAGCCCCTCCCCATCCCCATACGCCCCTGGAGTCACATCTCGGTCGACTTTGTCACTGGACTCCCTGAATCCCAAGGAAAGAACACCATCCTGACCATTGTGGATCGCTTCTCGAAGGCTGTGCACCTGGTGGCTCTCACCGGACTCCCCTCTGCCAAGACCACCGCGGAGCTGATACTTGAGCACGTAGTCCGCTTGCATGGGTTTCCCAAGGACATCGTCTCGGACAGAGGGCCCCAATTCACGGCCAAGTTCAAATCAAATCAAATCACTTTTATTGTCACGTCACATTACAGTATACTGGTACAGTACATGCGAGTGAAAAACTTGTGTGCAAGCTACCCGAGCGATAGTGGTGTACATTAAATAACATAAGAATAAATATACATGTAATAAATATGTATATGAATAAGTACCGTAGTCAACATAATATATATATTAATATTGTGCAAGTTCTGGCAGGCCTTCTGCCATCTGGTCGGCACCACCTCTAGTCTGTCTTCCGGATTCCACCCCAGATGGAGCGGGCCAACCAACAGCTGGAGCACTTCCTTCGATGTTTTGCAGGCGAACATCAGCGCTCCTGGGCTTGCTACCTCATCTGGGCTGAGATTTCCAACAACCTACACGTCCTCGGCCACCAATCTAAGCCCTTTCGAGGAATGCTACAGATATCAGCCTCCGGTGTTCGAACATCAAGAACTGGAGGTTGATGTTCCGTCCTCCCAACAGTTGGTCCGCCGGTGTCAGCGGCTTTGGCAGCATGCCCGAACAGCCATCCGGAGGGCCAACCTACGATACACCACCTAGCACCACCGCCGGCACCCTCCGGGACGATTGTTCCATGCCGGTGACAGGGTTTACCTTTCCACCCGCAACATTAACCTCAGGACGGACTCTAAAAAACTCACGGCACGGTTCATCAGACCATACAGGATCACTCACCGGATTAACCCTGTCACCTTCCGGCTCCAGCTGCCTGCCTCCCTCCGGATCCATCCTGTATTTCACCAATCACAACTCAAACCTGTGTTCTTCTCCCCTCTGTCTCCCCAGGTCACTGCTCCTCCCCCGGTCCGGATCATTGATGGTGGTCCTGCATATAACGTCCGGCGAATCCTTGATTCGCGACCCCGTGGTCGTGGCACCCAGTATCTAGTAGATTGGGAGGGTTACGGCCCGGAGGAGCGATCTTGGGTCCCTGGGCGGTTCATACTGGATCCCACTCTCATGCAGGACTGCTGTCGTCGGGTATCTTCTGCTCCGGGACCGTCTGGTGTCGGTCCTGGAGGGGGGTACTGTCACACGTACCAGATCACGTGAGGTCACGAGGACCCGGATGTAACCTCCCGCAGGTATTTAAGCAGGAAGCAGGTGTTTGTCTAGCACCAGACATTAAGCTCATGGAAAGCTTCACGTCAGGTCCCCAACTCGACTCTACTCACGTGAGTAAACTCTCCGCTTTTCTACCTGTCTGTGTGCGTGTGAGAACGCGGATTTCTCGGTGGAAATCCCAACTCCCAAATGGAGCATTCGCAGATTAATTGCGTGGTTTACCTGCTCACTCGTGTACTTCCGCGTTTGAGTTTTCTGTCACGCTACATGGGAACTCTCCTCGATCATTAATTTCTCGTCTGCCTCCGTGACAAAAACGGTGATGTCACTGATCATGCTCAAGTCACAACAATTTTTTGAAAATATCAGACTGTCACCAGTATACCTGTCAGGATAGTTGACAATACTTGATAGCAAAAGATAAGAATATTTGAATTTGTTATATCCATTAACTACTAGATAGATAAACAAATAGATTTGACATGTATTGCTGGTGACTGACATATAGTTTATATAGATATTGTCTATCAGTGTGCATGCAGTCTACTGTTTTGCTAAACTGTTTAAGTTTAGGTTTAATGTTAGTGCACTGATTGGTCCAAATAGTTATTTGTGGATAAGCGATAAATCTATTAAGATTTTTTAATTGTTTTACTGTCATTCTTGAAACCGTAATAATCGTATATTTTATTTAAGTTCAGTGAGTAATGAGTAATTAACCATGCATGGTTTTACTAAAACCATGGTTATGACCTTATGACTAAACCATGGTAATGACAAATTAACCATGGTTTTGCTTCCCTAATGTCACGCTCAGGGAATACAGACAAGGAAGTAAGTTCACAAATGTTTATTGTGCAGAAACATCAACTCAAAATCCCAGCGGGAAAGGTAAATCATCACAGATCAAATATAACTTAATATCTCCGCTGATATAGCCATAGCAAATGAAGGTGAAGGCATAGAGTCTTTAGGAGCAGTGGTGCTTAAATCAGGTGAGTGAACAAAAGATGATAATACTCAGTCTTTGTGTACAATGTCCGCCAGTCACTTTATCATTGAAGAAGGGATCGATCTCCACGGAATCACAGAGCATAGGGATATCTCAAACCAGAGGAAGAAGGTAAGAAGATCAGCGTCTAACCTTGAGCTCAGCCACTGAGTCTTTGAAGGTAGCAGTTTATATAGCTCGTGGCTGATGACGCTCAGGTGTTAGTACTCAGGTGAGTGTGATCTGTTAATTAGTGATGTTCTCTCTGTGTGTGCTGTTCCGGGATCAGGTGACAGTGATGGCGTGACACCTAACCACAAACATGGCATTTACAACTGTGGTTATGCAAATACCAAAACCATGGTTAATTTTCTTAAGGGGTATTAGGGTTATGTTGAGTATTATTATATTACACCAGTGGCCTGTTCGTTACGGCCAGTAACGTTCAGCTGCATGTGCCAGCACAGCCCTGGATGGCACTCCAACTCTCAGTGAACTGTGTTTGTGTTTTGTGTCTGTTTTCATACCTGGACTCCATTCCCCAGAATGCACTTCTCATTCACAGTTGTTCCGAATTAGGTTCAATGATTCAATCAGCACTACCTGTATATATACTAGTCTGTTTGATTGTCTATCATGGTTCATTTACACTGTCACTCTGTTCCTGGTTTTCTCACTCGTGTTTATTTTCTATTGTCTTGGATTTCCCGTTGTCGACCTCTTCTTCCCCACGGACCTTCGATTGCTTCTTCGTATGGACTCTGTTTGCTGGTAATTTGACCCTTGCCTGTATTACTTTATGATTTTGTCTTTGCCTATGCTGTTTCTGACTGCCGGTGCTCGATCCTATCTGTCTTACCCCGAGCCTTTAATAAACTGTTGCATTTGAACTGGAACACTTCACTGCTTCATTTCGTAACACCTGTTCCATAAAACAAGATTAGAGTACAAGCCAGTCTTATTTTGGTTAGTCAGGCTTATTGTCGGTAGATTTGTTACAAAATAAGTCAGACTAACTGAAATAAGCCTGGCTTATTTGGTAGACACAACACTAGAGATTACAATTCTTTTGGTATTCCAAACTTAATAAAATATATATTATTGACAAATTCCCCCTCCTATTTTCACAAAATAACCACAAAATAAAGTCAAAATAAATTTTTATTGTAACACTGGACTATGTCAACAAGAGTGCTGTATAGATGTTTTCAACATGAAGCTTACACTGGTGAGAAAATGTATTTCCCAGTATGTTTACTGTGTCAAATTTAATTTAAATAAATTTTAAGCAGTATGAAAAAATGCGTTAAAGCTTGTTATTTCCTAGAACGTCAAAGTTATATGATATGAGAGCACTAGGACCTGTTGAATACATATGTAATATGTAATGTAATTATTGTTATGTAATAAAAATATAAAGTATGGTTAATCGCGAGGCAGTCTTCATGCAGTTGCTAAGGAACAAAAGATGGTTGAATGAATAAATGGTTTCTGTTTCACTGACATAATTCAGAAAACAGAGCAATAAATAGTAATACATGGATTTCCAGTTGCCCCATTTTTTCATTTTAATGATACTTGTATCCATCCTGTGTCTTGGATTTCCTTCTCATTCTAAAGGAGAGGAATATTCAAAAATAAAGTCTTAAAGGACTGATGGTGATGTGTGTGCTGTAAGTTCAATACTAACATATCTGAAGTGATCAAATACAGCAAGAGTGGCCACGCCCACCACAGCCGAGACGACCAATCGGATCACAGCTTCAGCAGAACCACAACAATAAGTAGGGTCTGAGGGAAGAAAAACAACAGACAGAGCTTTTCATTTGAACAAGCCTATTTCTTAGGTAACTGGAAGATTAGCTGAGTAAAATAACATCACTGAACCAAGGTTATTAGTTTTCAATTTTTACATTTGTTTTATTTTAGTATAGTTTTCAGCATTTTCTTTACAATTTAGTTTAGTCTTTGTTTTATTCGTTTTAGTTTAGTTTCTACTGTTATGAACACATTTTTATTTAGTTTAAATTTTTGTAATTTCAGTTTTAGTTTTAATTAAAGTTAAGCAGAATTAACAGATCAGAAATGGAAATCAGTAAAGTAGGCCTACCCCAGGGGTGTCAAATTCAGTTCCTGGAGGGCCGGAGCTCTGGAAAGTTTAGTTCTAACCCTACTCTAACACACATAAATGCAGTTTTAAAATGACTTGATTAGTTGGATCAGATGTGTTTAATTAGTGTTGCACCTAAACTCTGCAGGGCTCCGGACCTCCAGGAGTTGAGTTTGACACCCCTGGTCTACCCCAAATAAAGTAGTCAGGCCATTTGACTAAATAAATATACAATTTATGTTTCCATTTAATTGAATGTGTTAATTTAAGTGTGTAAGATATTCAATATGAAAATAATTGTAGCCTAATTTGGTTGGTTAGATGTCTTTTTTTCTATTTTAACTGTCCTGTCCTACTCACTTTTCTGTGAATGACCACACATAAATCATAACTGGGACTAATGAAATTCAATAATAACGGCAATTGAATTAACTGTAGGCTCATATTTGTGCTGCTGTCGGAAAAACGGGTCAAGTGTTCTGTTAAGTATTGTGGGTTTACCAAACATAACACATATAACCCCATAAGCTTTTTCCTTAAAGTGACAAACAGTGGGAAGCCTATATTTTTCCGGCAAAGGGTGAGGATGAAAACGATTATTTACTTTTAATAATTAGGCTATATAATAATAAATATTATTTTATTTGTTAGTTGTTCAATGAGACTGCATTTGTCTCACTGTCTGCTCATCTCTGACCAACGCCTGTTTGGCTAAGTGTTTAAATAAACAGCTGCAAATGGATCTACTGTCATCCAACAGAAAACTTCGCCGGACCCAGATCCAGCGGCTGTATATCAACTGGCCCATGAAGTCAATCGACAGAGCATCCAGTTAAACACTCACCAACAACAACTGGATAAATTGACTCGTCTTATGGAGGAGGTGGGACCACCGGCTCCCGCTGCACCACCACCCATGCTGGCCACTATCACCAGTCACGCTGCATGGTTATCACTGCCCGAAAAGTACGATGGCGCCCCGGGAAAGTGCAAGGGATTTTTGATGCAGTGCAGTATTTACATCTCACGCCAGCCCAGCTGCTTTCCAGATGACGACAGTAAGGTGTCTCTTATTTGCTCTTTATTGATCGGCAGGGCATTAGAGTGGGCTACTGCGCTCTGGGAGGGCCAGAGCATGTGAGCTATGCAGCTTTCCTCCAGAAAATTTTGTGAGGTGTTTGATCACACTCCTGGAGGCCACGTCCGTGGATTTTCACCCTCCGAACCCCTGCAAATTGGCAAAACCCACCTAACAGACGAGGACCACCACAAGCTCCACAGACCCGGGTGAGTTCTGATTTTTCTGGTCACTCTATGACTTTACCCGTAACTCTCGTTATTAAGGGGCAGAGGGCTATGACTACACCCTTCATAGACTCTGGGGGAACTTGAAGGGAACTTCATTGACGAGTCCTATGCTAAGCGTATGCTCATTCCTCTCCTTCCATGTGGCGGTGGCAGCCCTAGATGGTCGACCTCTGGGCTCTGGAGAAATCCCCTTCATCAGAAAGGTTCTGAAGCTTCTCATGGGCCCTCTGCATTCAGAAGTCATCCGCCTGTTCACCATTCACTCACCCAATCACCCTATCATCCTAGGACTACCTTGGCTCGAACTCCACAACCCAGGACCGATCATCAAATTCTCAAATGGTCATCTCTCTGTCACGAATGGTGCATGCCTGGAGTTCCTGTCTTGCCAGCCATTACCAACACTGTCGACGATGAACCTACCTGTCTAAGCGCAGAGTACAGAGATCTGCAAGAGGCCTTCAGTAAGGAATGGGCGACATGTCCACCTCCTCACAGCTCCTCAGATTGAGCCATAGAGCTTCTTTCAAGGGTTGAGTCTTTGCGAAGTTGTTCCAGGGCGGAGGTATTCAACATAACCTGTATGCAAGTGCGAGTTCCACCAAACCTGTGTTTCCTTTCTGGGGTATATCATCAGCCACGAGGGTGTGGCCATGGAGGAAAGTAAAGTTACTGCCTTCCTGAACTGGCCCGTCCACACACCATGAAGGAACAGCAGCTCTTTCTGGGGTTCGCTACTGTTGTGGTTCCCCTTTTTCCTCTGTCAATGATACTCTGGAGTCTTGGGTTTTTGATGCCAAAAGATAGACCTTTATTTCTGTCGCGACAAAACCAAAAGCCGAGCCTTCACAGGGCAACCTCTGAA
>JAUYWG010000471.1:0-14867 GCA_034779775.1 Enteromius afrohamiltoni | reverse complement strand
GCTGACTTTCTCTCCCGCTCTAATGGCGAGGCTTCCGAAGAGGGGGAAAATGTGACGGCCCGAGTGGTGGCCACACAGAATTGGTGATGTGACCAATACACACATACACACAGTATCTATGTAGATCAAAGGTTAAACTGGTTTGGATTTTCTGTTTTTTTACTGCACTTGTATTTCCTTTTCAATAATCACACAAAACAAACAATATTTCTTAGTTTATTGTTTCATGCACAGTTTTTCATTTAATACACGTTACTGATTTGGAGTGCACACAAATTAGTTGCGTTGTATCTGTTATTAATATTTATTTCTATGTGAATTTAAGTTTACCGGAGATGTGTGGTGATGGTCGTCGTCTGGGCCCACTTCCTGGTGTAACTAAACTAGAGTCCGGCTAAGGACCAAGAATTTAAGTCTAAAAGTTCCCGCTTGGATGTACCATTCCTACAAAATGCCCGGGGGAGAGAGGAGTTTAAGCTGTTTAATTAGTGCTGTATTTAGTGATTGTTTTTGTTATATGGATGTACTTGGTTTCTTGTTTTGATTGAATGGATATATTATATTCTTTGTTGAATTTATTTTGATTAGTTTTCATATTGTTAAATGTAAAGTGTTTTGCTTCCCTCTTAATTTGTAATGGGCCCATCTTTTCCTTTATAAGCTGTTGTGTTGTTCTTGTAGGGAGATCTTTCCTTGTTTGTTTGCTTGAATTGTTTGTTTTGTTAGTTTATTTTTGTTTTTATTCTTTTTGTAAATTAAGTTATGTCCAAATGGGTAATAAATAAAAGACCCATGTTTGGCAGAGCTGGTGTTCCTTATTGCTGACTACTCGGTCCCTCACAACCCTATTTTATAGACTTTTCCTAGTGTGAGGAAGAAAAACAATATTCATCCCAAAGCATAACGAATTGTTTATCAATGTGCTCCACTGAAACTTGACACCTTTGTTTTTTTTTGCAAGTGTCATGTTTTAACAGGTTTATGATCTAATATAGTATGTTTTATCTTTAGTAAGATGATTTAAAGTCTGTTATATTTTTTCACACATTGACCAATGGTTTCAGAAACAGATGCACAGCGCTCAGGTTGCGGTCAGCTGTTGTTTCTGAAAGTAACAGAATAAACGAGCGGCCTTAAGCGAGCTTAGATCGCTGTGGGTAAAAGTTTCCGTATATCATGCTGCAGTAAAACATAAGCATTAAAAGCGAAGTGCAGACAGCTGTGAGCTATGTTTCTAGTTCCTCCTCCAGCATTATCAAGCAGCCCTCCATATATAGTGATTATTTAAGCTCCTCTTATACGTATATAATCACTGTGCATTTTTGTTCTGGTTCAAAATATGCTTGTTAATAGGATTTTGTACTTTAACTTGGTCACAGATCATTTAACTAGATTCTTTTTACAAGAAGTTCATTCCATATTTTTACATTTCTCAAAGCATCTTACTAAGGCCCATTTGTAATATCAAATGTTAATTATTTATTTTCAACTACTGTAAGCCACATGACTTACAGGAGGGATGTCCAGTCCTGTTTCTGGAGGACCAGTAGCCTACAGAGAGCTTCAATTGAAACTCTACAGGACCTGCCCCTCAAGAAACAGGTCTGGACACCCCAACATACAGGAAGTATACATTACTAGACTGAGAAAACTGCTACAGTACCTACGTGAGCTTAGAGTTTGCAAGAATAAATAAGCTTTTACTTCCATTCAATAGGTAAATAAATTTGAGGGATTTAAAGGAAATTGACTGTTCAAAGAACTGCAAGACTAGTTGTTGTGTAGTGTTTTGACATCAGGGAAGTGTTTTGGGCCTGTGTTTTTTAATGACTGCACATACTGTAGGGGGCACCATAATATTGTTAGTGGACATGTTCTAAGGGCTAAATAATAAATTAAGCATCAATAAAACTGTGTCCTATAGCCATGACAGGCTTAATTATCTTGAAGAGATCATTATTGAATGAGCTACTGCACTACTTTATATGTCTCCGGCTTTTCTAGACAACATTAAAATTAAATTTTGAGGGTATAATGTTATTAGAACATTGTTATTATGTTGTTATTAGACTGGTTATTAATATAGTTGATCAAATAACACTGAATGTGTTTTTTTATTTTTATTTTTATTTTATTTTTATAGTCAAGTCAAGGCACTTTTATTTATATGGCGCTTTTAACAATACAGATTGCAGTCAAGTAGGAAAATAGAGTGATGGTAATGTATAATAATAAGGTATAAACCTTATTTATCAAATGCAGAGACAGTCTCTCTAATCAAAAACGACGACAATCACTAGAAATCAGGTGTCAAGAATGAAAAATTATTTGTTGATTATAAGGGTACACCAGAACCAGACTGACTGAGACTCCAAACATGATCATCTTATATGTATCTAAATCAGAGAAGCAAGTCTTGACTCCCCTAAACCTAGATGTTTCACACCCATATGTCTTACAAGCACTGTTTATAAAATGCAGAGGACCTCAACTATGTTTAAAGTATCTCTTATTCTGATCTGCTCTGATTGATACTGTTTGTACTGTTTCATCGCATCTGCTGCTGAATTTAAAAAAAAGTCCTGGAGACCTTCACTGCAAGTGAAACTTTAGAGTTTTAAGCACTTTAGAGTGCTCGATATCTCAAAGATATAAAAATGTCTCTTGGTTCTTGCAATCTCTGGGAAAAGCTCCAACATAAACCAATCCAGCAGTGATTATCTACTTTGTGTGGTCATTTGAAATTGACTGCATGTTGTTGTGCTACAACCAGGTTTGACGACGCACTAATGTGATGCTGAAAGCTGATTGGCTTGAATGGATAATCCTGAAAATGATTGGTTGCTACAATAACAAATTTTATTTGCCTACTTTTCTGCATTTTTGGGCAAATGAATAGAATGGCCATTATCACCACAGAGACATTCCAATATTCCAGTAGTGGGCCAATCACCAAAGAAAGGGAGACTTCCCCCACAGGCGCTGTTTTTAAATTACAGTCCATGCAAAAACTATAGTAAACGAATACTCCAACAGTGTGAAGCAGCATTACCCGGTGTAGTCTCAGCCTCAGAGATCACGCCTACACACCATTGGCTGAATGTCTGATGCATATGGCACACTTATCTGGAAACACTTCAGGAGTTTCAAAGCTGTTGTCAGATTGGTTAAATAATACAGGATTTCCAGGAAAAGTGTGCGTCATGGAAAAGTGTGCGTCATGAAACAAAGATGCTATTACGCCGAATCCCTCACAAAAGAAAAAGCCATTGTGGCGACATTTCTACGCACCGAAATGTAACGTGGAATGTAATGAACTGTAAATGGTTGTTTGACATGTTGGTCAAAAGGCCTTATAGGAGGGCCTTGTTAAAATATATTTTAAGTACATTTTTAAGTGAATTAAAATACCTGACTAAAGCTATAGATTTTGTAGTGAAGCCAGTAAGCTAAAATTAATAAATGAATTAATGCATGAAATATATGCATACCTTTTTAAAAGAGGTACTTTATATTTGAACATCATATTTTTTTTAACTTTTTATGTGCCTTGTTTTGGCTCTTTATTTTTTATATGCTGCAAAAAACTAACACACAGGCTAAATATAGTTAATCCATTTGTTTGGATATGAAGGAATAAAAAGTAGGCTAATTACCTTTATTCAGGTACAACAAAGCTTCCTTTACTGAAAGGTCCATATTTAAGCTTTGGGAGTCCCCAACAACTGGTTATAAAAAACACCTTACTTGCTCAAACCCATCCTTTGTGTGGGGCCTTGTGATTGGTCCAATTGGTTGATTTTCTTCCAGTTTCATCATGCCTGATAAAGCAGTATTTGCTGCTTATGGTATAGCGCTCCCGGGAAACCGCTCTCCCTCCGAAAGTGGCACATAGTTGCAAAGAATGAATTTGCATTTTCATTCAGACATTCTTGTTGATCCTGGAACAACATTCCAATCAATCAGATCTGAGGGATAATTTTTCTGAAAATATCTGTTTTAGGCTTATGATCAGGGTTAGGTGCTTCTACACCCTTGTTAATCAGCTATGATTTCCCACTTATTTCAGGCATAATTTTGGGGAGGGGTTAGGTTTACCTACCAGGGTAGGTATTGAGATAAGTGTATATTTTTGGACAGTAATGTTGATCCAGGATAATTTTTTTACTTTCAAAAATCATGGCGACCCTTCACTTCGATTGGTTACTCTCTGCATGAAAGGTAATTTTCAAAAATCCATAATAGGGGCACTTTAAACCCAATAAATGACGAGTTTAGACCACATGACAGGAAGATGTGGTTAAAGCGGTAAAGTTGAATAATGTGCACAAAAGTCTCCACCCCAGTACTCAATAACCCTTTCAAGACTTTATCTTTTGTCCTGCAGAAAGGCCAATTGCATGCGTCTTCTACAAATCAGTTAAGATGACTAAATTATCATACATCACATCCATTACACTTAACCTCTGTGAGTATGAATTTGAAAAAAAAATGTTTGAACCTTTGACAAATTACTTTCTGACACAAACAATAAATTGAAAAAACACTTTATAACAGAGTTATTCATGTCTGTGCACTGTACATAGTCTAAGAACTGAGATGCTGATTGTGAAGGTAGTTACAATTTATTTATTTATTTTTGAATGTTTAGGTGCAATTGCTGTGGGAATGTTATTGCATTTGTCTCAACCACAGTCAGCAGTGAGAGTTCAGCCTGGACACACTACAACTCTTCAGTGCTTCACACCGGACGATGGACACTTTAAAGTGTTCTGGTTAAAATTACAAAACAGTTCAGCTCCGGTCCTCGTGGCTTTGGCTGAATCAGACAAAAAGGTCATAATGACTGGAGAAAATTTTCTGGATCCATCAAGGTATAGATTAACATGGAACCAGCTCAGCTTCAATCTCTCAATGCTGAACATCCAACAAACAGACATCGCTGTGTACTACTGTGGGATGATTATTTTTAATAGGATGTATTTTGGAAATGGAACAAGACTGATGTTTGAAGAGCCTTTTAATGGTAAGCAGTGAATAATCAGAAGACAAAAATTTTAATGTGAAGGAATATTTGTCAAATACATACTTTAACACATAAATGCAAGAAAACTTTGCAAATAGTCCTAGTAAATGATGATGACGATGATGTCTGTAATGATAATTATTTATTAAAATGTTTTGTTTACAGGAACAGGGCTAGTTAAAGAAAAAGAAGTCCACTGCAGTAAGCTCATTTTATATTTTTAATAAATAGGACAATATTAGCAGAATAGTCCACAGTACTGATAAAAAATAACCAATAAATAAATTATTCTACAATTATTATAAAAATCATGGCCCTACATAGCACAACCCTTTTAGAACTAAATTACTCGTATGTCTAGGTATTCTTTTCTTTTTCTTTGTTTTTCTATAAAAGTAATAATAATAATTGTGTGATGTCACCATAAGGTATAGTCTATGTTGTGGTAGGTGAACAGTTATTTGCGAATGCTCTGCTCACACTGGTGCCAGTCACTGTGGTGTCAATACTTCTCAACATCATCCTGTATCTACAAAAAAACGGTAAAACGCATGTAAAATTTAAGCCTGCTGGGATTTTAGTACATACTGTTTTTTTACTTACTTTTGTCACTTTTTTTCAGATGCAACAAAGAGCCAAAGATTTGACCAAAGTCATAAACTTGCTAAAATACAAATGTATGTTTTAAATGATGTAGAGACCCAGGTTGTATACACAGCAGGAAAAGATGACTGATTTTGTGTTTAATATTTAACTGAATATTTGATTGATGCCATAATATTGTTCAAATAAATAAAAAGATTCATAGTTTTATTTTGATACTTGTTTTAGAATTAATTTTATTCTTTATTCCAACTAGTTTAAGTGCCTGTGATTTTAGTTTTGTTTTATTATTATTTTCAATTAGATTACATATAGTATTTGTGATTTCTGTTGTTTTATTTTGCAAAGTTCTAATTATATTTATTATTCTTAAACTGTGCATTGTTATTTTTCTGATATAAACAATAAAGTGTAAGTGCTGGTAGGAAGTTCCTTTTCAGTCAGTCACTTTCACGTTACGTCATTGACTGACGTCACGGGATCCAGCCTGGGAGACCAATCGACTCTTTGGAGAAAAGCTAATGAGAATTGGCCAGTGGTTTTTGCATGCCTAGCCACTCCCCCGTACATACGGGTATTTTAGATGGCAAACAACATTAGCTTTCTGCTTTGGAGCCGCAAAGTTTGAGAGAAAAAAAGAAGAAAATATTTACCTGCTGTTTGAGATTCTCGGTCAGAGCGTTCCTGCATTCCAGGAAGACCTCAGGAATAATCTGCCGGAGAACTGCACACGAGGGTAGTTCTGACCAGAGGTTGATGCAGGAACTGTGCACGGCAACCGACTTTGTTCTCCGGGTGACAAAGGTCATGGCGCAGACCCTAGGTCAGGTGATGTCCACCATGGTGGTCCAGGAGCGCCATCTCTGTTTGAACCTGGCACCAATGAGTGACGACGACAGAGTGCGCTTTCTTGACGCACCCATCTCCCAGGGCAGCCTCTTTGGCGACACTGCTGAGAAATTTGCCCAGCAGTTCTCGGCAGTCCAGAAACAGAGGCCATCAAACGCTTGGCCTAAAGTGGTTCATCCTGAATGTAAGCTGATGAAGGGACTGATTGGTCTGCCCATTGGGTGATTGATGCCATCACCTTGGCGTATCAGGCCTGGGCCTGGGCCTCCTGGACATTGACGGCTCTATAGCAGACATCTGCAGAGCTGCAGGTTGGGCGACGCCCATTACCTTTGCTAGATTCTACAATCTCTGCATGGACTGTCCCGTGTTTTGGTTAACATCAGGTAATTCTCGGGAGGCCAGGTGGGTGTCGGCTTGCAGTGCCATTCCATTGGATCTGAGCGCTTTCTTCCAGTGTTTCCAAATGGTTACATCAGGTTCCTCTGTCGCCTCACAGTTCTTGCTAGTGGAGTAGCTTGAACTGTGTCCGAAAGAGGGCTTCCTTCACCCTCTACGGATCTTATCCCATGTTTTTTCCCACTGTGTTCTCCTCACTTTAGAAAGTCCTCTTCCACGCAGGACCCTGTTTGCTCCGACCCCAACTACTGTGTCCCCAACCAAGGGTTACATACGTAACTGAGATGTTGCTGTTAATCATTGATACATAACATTTAAGTTACTATTATAAACTACTTTTTCTAACATGGCCTCTATTTTAATAACATTTGGTGGCATCAATGTATGTGCAAAGAAGATCACCTTTTGCCACAGCACCAGCAGCCATGAAGATGGAGTTTAGATGCTCAAGATGTCAAAAAAAACCTTTTAATAAACAATACATGCACACACACACACACACACACTTCCTGTGGTGCAAATGATTTGTGATTACAGCTCAGCTCCCAAAAAAATGGTGCAGTCCTTCAGTCCACTCTATTGTTTCTATACTTGTGAGATTTTGACTATTAATTTGTATAGGCACAGTTTTCATTCAAAATTCTAGGAATTTATTTTTGGAAAGCATCTTGATGACAATTTTAGAATGCATGAGAAGCAATGCCACCGTTATTTATGCATGCACAGAAAAATGGACAGACACAGTGAAAAGCATGTAGTTTACATTTGATGTAAATCACATATTTATTATACTTTTTTGTACTTGAACTGATTTAGATGACAATTTGTAATAAATGTAGTAATAGAAAAGCTCTTAATTAAATTGGTTATTTGATATGTGATATATTTAAGAGTATTATATTTGATGCACTGGGTTATACACATTATTGTATGAAACGTTTATTTGCAAAAATCATGTTTGTTAATTATATTACCTGTTACGAGCCGCGCCTCTGTGGCGCGTTCTGAACGGCGTCAGCGGGAACCTTCCCCCGAGTACTAGTTCCCCCTCGGACCCCTTTTTACGTAACCCCTTCCGCCCGGAACTATGAGCAGTTCCAGGTGTAGCTCATTTTGGGCTCTATTTAAGCGGGCGAGCGGAGCCCTTTCCTCGCGAAGTCTTGCGAGTATTATGCTGCATTACCGAGCGATCTCTTCCTTTGTTGGATTTCCCGTTAACGACCTTGCCTGGACCTTTCGACCACGAACCTTGCTGCCTGCCCCGAACCGTGCCTGGACTTTACTCCTCTTGTGGATTACCCTAGTTGGACTTGTTGTTTGTAACCTGTTCTTGTCTGCCGCTATTGTCAATAAAGTGTCGCAGATGGATCCGACCGAGTCTGCCTCGTCATTACATGAGACTTCGCCTTCACCCAGCTCGCTCAGGAAGTTACTAATCAGGCCAACGTGCTGCTCGCTTACCATCAGCAGTTGGAAAAACGTACCGCCATGACAGAAGAGCTGGTGAAATACATACATGAACCTAGCCATAGCCCTGGACAATATAATTTGCACGAGGAGAGGCCGCCGCACCCCGCGCTCCTTTTCTCTACCGCCGGTGATGACACCACCCGAGCCGATGCAGATTGGCGCTACCCAGCTCACTACGGAGGAAGGCAGTCAGCAGATTCAAAGAGGCTCTGCTTGTATTGCGGTCTAGCTGGTCACCTCCGTCTGAACTGTCCCACCAGACCCGAACGTCCTGAAAATCCACGGGTGAGTGAGAGTTTCTCTAACAACTCCTTAGAAATACCAGTGACTGTGAGTTTTGTGCATGATAACATTGAGACCAGGGCCTTGTTAGACTCGGGTGCTGCTGGAAATTTCATGGATAGATGTTTTGCTAAGACCCATCTTCTCCCTTTTGTTGCATGTCGTCATCGTGTGTCAGTGGAAGCTATAGACGGGTGTCCCCTTGGCTCCGGCCTCCGCACTTCGACAGGCCAAGTTCTTTACCAAGCTGGATCTCCGTTGTGCCTATAATTTGATCCGAATCCGTGATGAATGGAAGACGGCCTTTTCAACAACTTCCGGGCACTATGAGTATCAAGTCATGCCCTTTGGACTCTCGAACAGCCCCTCCATTTTCCAGGCTTCAGTCAAGTGGCAGCCCCGCTTACGGCCATGACCCGCAAGGAGACCCGAACGCTTCCATGGACCCCCGAAGCCCTCAAGGCCTTTCAGGATCTAAAGTCCCGTTTTACTACAGCCCCCATCTTGAAGCACCCTGACCCACACAAAGAGTTTGTGGTAGAGGTGGACGCCTCCAGCAACGGCCTAGGGGCCATTCTTTCTCAGCGCCATGGGGAGAACCATCGTGCATTCTACTCCAGGAAGCTGAGTGCTGCAGAACGCAATTACGATGTGGGTGACCAGGAACTGCTGCCCTTGAAAGCAGCCCTGGAGGAGTGGAGACACTGGCTAGAGGGGGCCAACGAACCTTTCCTTGTGCTCACGGACCACAAGAATCTTGAATACCTCCGGTCGGCCAAGAGACTCAATGCCCGACAAGCACGCTGGTCTCTCTTCTTTTCTCGTTTCCAGTTCCGAATAACCTACCGCCCTGGGTCCAGCAGTTTGTTCAGGCCTGCGTGACTTGCAACACCACCAAGTCTCAATGACAGTGTCCCGCTGGTCTCTTGCAACCACTCCCTATTCCTCAACGTCCATGGTCTCACATAGCCATGGACTTTGTGACCGACCTTCCTCTCTCCAATCAGTTCACTGTGACCCTCACCTTAGTGGATCGCTTTTCTAAAGCCTGTTCTAAAGATTTATACCCATGCGCAAACTCCTCACAGCATGGGAAACCGCCAAAGTGTTGGTAGACCAGCTCTTCCGTTTCTACGGCCTACTGGAGGACATTGTGACGAATCGGGGGCCCCAATTCACCTCACGTGTCTGGCAGGCCTTCTGCTCCTCCCTCGGGATCAACATCAGCCTAACTTCCGTTCTGAACGGCGTCATCGGAACCTTCCCCCGAGTACTAGTTTCCTCTCTGACCCCTTTTTACTTAACCCCTTCCACCCGGAACTATGAGCAGTTCCAGGTGTAGCTCATTTCGGGCTCTATTTAAGCGGGCGAGCAGAGCCCTTTCCTCGCGAAGTCTTGCAAGTATTATGCTGCATTACCGAGCGATCTCTTCCTTTGTTGGATTTCCCGTTAACGACCTTGCCTGGACCTTTCGACCACGAACCTTGCTGCCTGCCCCGAACCGTGCCTGGACTTTACTCCTCTTGTGGATTACCCTAGTTGGACTTGTTGTTTGTAACCTGTTCTTGTCTGCCGCTATTGTCAATAAAGTGTCGCAGATGGATCCGACCGAGTCTGCCTCGTCATTACAAATACAGCATTTAAATCTGTAAAGGGTCTCACAGACATGTACAAACATTTCTCCAAGTTCACTTCGGCTGCACTTCGGCTGCGAATAAGACGCGCTGTGAGAAATAAGGTTTGACGTGTGGCTCGTTTCAGGAAGATATCAAGAAAGGAATAACAGATGCACCGTGCAAACGCTCTGCTTGAAAACATTTCTTCAAGTTCACTTTGGATGCGTTTTGTTTCTGGAAGAAGACGCGCTGGGAGAAATAAGGTTTGCTTTACTTCAGACAAAGATTCAGGAAGATATCATGAAAGGAATAACAGATGCATCGTGCAAGCTGACCCAAGGAGCAGATCGTTATAATGAGTAAGTCATGTTTCTTTATGTTTTTGCTTTAGTTTACATATTGTGGCATTAACCATGGACACATTCACAAATTCACAAATCTATTTTATAAATATATATCTATAAATGTTTAATGTCCTAAACAATAATAATAAAATCATGGATATACCGTAAAATGCTCTTATAAGATAATACAAAAAAATAAATAAATAAAAAAAAAAAACATTTTTTCTCACTTCTTTTCACATTCATTGTTACCTGACTTACCTGTCACTGTCACATTAATGGGCCATTAGGTGAGGGGTCTTTGTCTCTTCAGGTGTTAATCACTTAATATATTAATGACCATTATCCCTTTCAAGCTTTCAGCCTCAAAACATGTCTTTTAAAATTTAAAACACAGTTTTCTCTGAAAAAGTAAGTGGAATGATTTTCACATAATTCTGAAGTAAATATTCTAGCCTAATAGACTGGTTACTCTCAGTATTGTGCATTACTATTCAGTATGAGTTTCATGGCCTTATTTCAGATAGTTTTTTTTTTCTCAAAACTTACTAACCACGTATAATATTTTTTTCCTTATAAATGCATTTAAATTCATTTTGGTCACATATTATTGTAGAGCACTTTGTGCTGATTACAAGACAAATACAGGCTGGTCAATAATATGTTCTAAGTAGTTGAAAAAAGCTCAAATATCAGAGCATGTCCAAACATCTCAAGGGCCCCAAAATCACCTCAGACAGTTAAGGGTGGAGGGAGACAGCCTTCGCTCCAACCCTTGCTACAAGAAGAGAAGCACAACTCTGATCGGGCATCTCCGGGGGTCCTCTCGTTGAGAGGAACACCACTCGGCGAACAGGTTCCATTTCAATGCGTAGGCAGTTCTTGTAGGAGGTGCTCTCGCAGAAGAAATCGTGTCAACTACCCCTTGAGGTAGGTTACTCAGAACCTCTGTGTCCCGACCGGGGACCAGACGTGGAGCTTCCACAGATCTGGGTGCGGGCGCCACAGGGTGCTCCGTCTCTGAGTCAATAGATCCTTCCTCAGAGGAATCGGCCAAGGAGGGGCTGTCACAAGGAAGTGTCTGTGACCATCCGTTGGCGCCAGGTAATGGCCCCACCCAAGATCGCACGGGTGATAAGACATCGTTAAAAGGACGTAAGCCTGTCTCTTTAGGCTTTGCTCTTTTAGTAAAGGCTGAAGCGCACAGGAGAGATGGATGCTTGGATCACAAAAGCTCACCGCCGCTGCAAACACCGTGACACCAGCCTTTTCCGAACTGTCGAAGAGTAGACCAAGATGACACCAGCACAGACTGAGAAACTAGTGACGTCCTGTGGTCGCAGATGTGCTGAAGTCATTCAAAGCAAGGGTCTCTACTATAACTAACTTCTGAAAGCTGCAACCCTCCAGAATTTTAGTTGTAATCTTTGTGCCACAGTGGTTACTGTTCTCTCATTTTGATCAGCGTTTTTCACAAAATAAGTTTGTTTTTTTTAAACCAATATTCTTTTAAAGTGATTTGAGTGATTAAGGCCCAGTTTCACAAACAGTGCTTAGCTTAAGCCAAGACTAGGCATAAATTAAATTAAAATTATCTAGCAACTTTTACAAAATTGTCTTATTAGAAGATATTACAGGTGTGTGCATCTTAACACAGAACAACGACATTGACATGTTTTAAGATGTGTCAGAGCAAGATATTTTCATCTGAGACAACTTTTTGTATCTTTTCTTTGCAATGATTTATTACAATCTTTTCATTTAAAAAAATCTTTGCTGTAGGCAGACACAGACAACAAGAATCATCGAATGGATCTTAACAATGTTGATATACAGTATATTAAAAATAAAAGAAGTTACAATAGTGATTTTCTTCTTTGATGATTCAATTTGTTAACATCAGGTGTCTTCAATAATGGTTAATCATCAATTAATTAATCACCTCATCATCATCTCATTAACTTTAACACTGTGTTACTTTTTAACATGCTGAGTGTGTATTATATAAGCACTGGGGCATTGTATCTATCTGCTGTAAGCATATGTGAAGACCCCAGCAAAGAACAAAATGAGCCCCCTCCTGGTCCATCTCCCTCATTTACACAACTGATCATTAATGATTGTGATGAATTATCACTGCATTAATGCATGTTGATATTGAATAACATTATATAGGCTACACTATATAAAAAAAAAAAGAAAGAAAGAAAAGTAAAAAAAAACAACATGCTTAATATTCTAAAACAACAAGCGGTGGAAAGCAATTTTCTTTTTCATTTCTCGTCATAAACACTGTCTTCTAATAAGACAATATTGGCAACATTTCTGTTTTAAACCATGATAGTGAGCTAATGAATATGTTGTATGTTGAATATCTGAATTGGCTACTCATGCAAACATTTTTTTTCTTACTGCTGAAAATTAGATCCGTTTTCTCTTTGGTACATCATACAGTTGTATTTTCCCCACAGCGCGTTATGCAGTAATTGAAATATTGTAATAATAAAAATAACCTAATAACAATAGCCTTCATAATAAGGATCCATCAGGCCTACATTAACAGGAAATTTAGAATAATCTTAATATTGAGAATAATGCTTCTGACGATATCTCTGGATATTGTTGATATATTTGCATGTCTTTTGTCTTTTGCACCACTCACGCCCTGCGCGTATCTCCGCTATGCCACCGACTCTGCTTGCAGTATTATGAAGGTGTAACTAGACTGAATTTGAACTTTTAACGTGCCAGCGTAACGATAATCTAAACTTTTCTTTATGTGGTATGATATCATTTAAACATTTTTTAAAAATAACAATATAGGCTACACCAAAAAAACTAAATGATGCTTTAACATAGCAATTACGCGTTCCGTGCATACTCTGCGCACTTCAGCAGAGTTTGATCTCTTAATGTTTTAATATTTAAACCAAATATCTTATTCGATTACGGTGCAGTACAGTGTTTATAACGAGTTAAATGTGAAAGAAAATAGATTTTTACCTGATTGTTAAAACACATAAAACTCTTTGCTCACTTCTTTTACCTTCACCAGCATGGAGCGTGACAAGCGTTCTAAAAAAGGCGCTTATGAAGTTAAAAAGGTTTAAATAAAAAAAAAATTAATATAGAAATGAAGAGCGTAAAGCAAAAAAAAAAAAAAAAAAAACCGTCCCGTGTGATTTGTGAAAATATCTTTCAGAAGGCGACATGTCCTCCACACACCGCGGGGTCTGTGGGGGTGTGCGTACGTGTCTAAAACGTTGCTGCAAGTTGTTTGCTGTGAGAGGTTACAACATTAACCCTGGTGGATCTGAGAATTGTATTTACCAACCGACAAATACCCTCTGTTTGGCTTTTATTTTTATTGCACTGGTATAGACTCTGCAAAGAAAGACTTTCTGACCATTTTCAGAGAGGTTCTCAAACCTCTCCAAGAAGTACCCCCAGCGCTGCACATTTTGTACGTCTCTTTATATCTGACACATCTACTTCAGGTCTCCACTGATTAGCTGATGAGTTGAATCAGGTGTTATAGATAAGGGAGATGTGCAAAATGTACTGGGCCTGGGGGTAATCCAGGACAGGTTTGAGAACCACTGCTTTAGAGCTTCTCTGCTGCTCTCTGCAGGTCATTTGTCATAGCTTTGGATAAAGTATCATTAAAAGTTTAGTAACGGACTCAACTCTGTGTAGACTTACAATAGAGACAATAGTGTAACAGAGTTGACATTTTTATTTATTTTTTTTCTTAAAACTCCACTTGCTGGCATAAATGCTGTAAGAAAACATTCCCTTCAGTCATAAATCAGTAACAAATTATGTTGTTCTTTTGATTTTGTGGTAACAGAGTTGAAGTTTAAAAAAAAAAACTTTTGGTGTAATAAGTTTTTATTTTTAAAATCAAAAAGAGCACACATAATTTCAGAGCTTTAGATCTTATCAGTGAGTGAAAGTGACATCATTTCCTGTAACTTTCACAAGCCTGAGAGATAATTCCACCGATTTAAAGGCAACATATGGTGTGAAAACAGAGTTGACAAGATTTGGGGACAGTTTTGTAAGAATTTCAGTTTTCTTTTTTTTTTTTAAATAATATAATGTTGTAAAATTATGTAATTAACTATTTAGAGTTTTAATAAATAAAATGAATAAACTGGTGCTAAATAAAATATTTAGTTTGAACATTGATATGATCGCGTAAAATACACTGACTAATGCGGACAAGAAGAAATCATGATTTTTAGCTATTTAAAATACACTTTTAAAATTAATTAT